>JBBPBX010000314.1:0-13295 GCA_038048925.1 Garcialebias charrua
CTGATGCTATGACACATGAAGAATGTCAAGCTAATTTAACCAAAATTGTTATCTTTTTACTTGACACCTTATAAATTTATTTTGAAGTGTGTTTACAATAGTTGTTACTATAAATGAAAGAACTGTTTACATTTAAATGTTTATTTACTATTTTTCTTCGTACTAAAAATATTTTAATACTTGAAATTTTTACAAAAAATGTGATATACCTATTTCATCCGGTCCCCATGAAATGTTTACTTTTAAATGCTTGTTTACATAATTCTTTACTTGAAGTTTTATATTGTATTACTTGAAACCGTACTGCATGAAAAACATTTCATATTGTACATCAGATGTTTAGTAATTCTTTACGTTACCTGAAGTGTTTGAATCAACTTTAACATGAAAGTTTACCATGTGGGATTTTTATTAAATTTGAAAAAATAAAAAAACATTACAATGTCATTATTCAACAGTACATTCTACAAAAAAATTAATGAGTGACACAAGCACACTTACAATATTTTACATCAACATTTAACACCAAACCGTTCTAGAAACTGGACTAAATATTTAAAAAAGAAAATAGATAGTATATTTTCCCACTGTCCCTCCTCTGGACATGTCCAAACCATCTCAGTCTGGCCTCCCTAACTTTATCTCCCAGTTGTTCAACATGTGCTGTACCTCTGATGATCTCATTCCTGATCTTATCCATCCTTGTCACTCCTAAGGAGAACCTCAACATCTTCATTTCTGCCACTTCCAGTTCTTTCTCCTGTCTCTTTGTCAATGACACTGTCTCCAGACCATACAACATAGCTGGTCTCACCACTGTCTTGTAAACTTTTCCTTTGACCTTTGCTGACACCTTTTTGTCACAAATCACTCCTGAAACTTTTCTCCATCCACTCCATCCTGCCTGGACTCTCTTTTTCACCTCTTTACCACATTCCCCATTTCCCTGGACAGTGGACCCCAAGTACTTGAAGTCCTGCACCTTTGTGACCTCTGCTCCTTGTAGCCTCACTGTTCCACTGGCCTCCCTCTCATTCACACACATGTACTCTGTCTTACTACGACTGACTTTCATTCCTCTTCTTTCAAGAGAATACCTCCACCTCTCCAAGTTCTCTTCCACCTGTTCCCTGTTCTCACCACAGATCACAATGTCATCTGCAAACATCATAGTCCATGGGGATTCCTGCCTGACCTCATCTGTTAGTCGGTCCATCACCAGAGCAAACAAGAAGGGGCTCAGAGCCGATCCTTGATGCAATCCCACCTCCACCTTGAAGCTATCTGTCACTCCTACAGCACATCTCACCACTGTCCTGCTGTCCTCATACATGTCCTGTACCAGTCTAACATACTTTTCTGCCACTCCAGATTTCCTCATGCAATACCACACCTCCTCTCTTGGCACCCTGTCATATGCTTTTTCTAAATCCACAAACACACAATGGAGTTCTTTCTGACCCTCTCTGTACTTCTCTATCAACATCCTCAAAGCAAAGATGGCATCTGTGGTGCTCTTTCTTGGCATGAAACCATACTGCTGCTCACAGATAGTCACCTCTTGTCTAAGTCCTTCCACAACTAATCTATATTTTCAGTATATCAGTAGAAGCAGTGTGTCAAATTAACATGTGCAGGTTTCATCAGCTGCAGGTTTTACAACAACACTAGGGCACATATTTACCAGACTGCAGCACAGATGCACAATCTTGTCAAGATATCATCTCTTCACCCTCAGCTGGAAGCAGCAACCTAATGGGTATAGTTCTGTGTAACATTTTGAATTTATTTCTCAGACAACCAATAACTCTTTCCACATGGATCCTAAGGTGAGCTATAGCTCTAGTTTTTTCTACATCTGTAGCATCAAGCTGACATCTCCCTTTGGTGAATGATGGGATTTTAACCTCAGCACACATCATTCCAACACTGTCGCTAATATCAAATCCCCTGTCAGCCAGCACAAGATCACCGGGTAATAATTTGTAGAGAAAGCCACAGTTATCTGTTATGTTCTTGTCTGAGGTACGTCCACCCCATCCCTTGGAAATAAAAGAAATTGCACCATGTGGTGTAATACCAATAAGGTATTTCATAGTGTGCCTACCTTTGTAATGTGAAAAGGTTTGTGCGCGGGCTGTTAAATTTGAGGGTCTTTCTATGGCGATTTCAAAACAGTCAATAATAATGGCTACACGTTTTCCAAATGTTTCTAAAAATGGAGTAGGCATTGTGGCTTGTAAACAATGCCTCTCAGGCCAGTGTACCATGTGGTGAAGTTGTTCATACAACACATCGACAGTGTCAGTGAAGGTCTTAGACAAAGTTTTATGTGACACATTAAAAAGATGGCAGAGATGTTGAACAGGTAGATCAAGTCTAAGACGCATTAATGTGAGCAGAACCATTTGAAATTGTGAAATTTTTTTGGATGTGGGCAGAAAAGGCCTGACAAATTCAAACAATGACAACAATACGGGAAAGCAATTTAGTCCTGTGTAGTACCTGACTTTTTTTGTGTCACCCCTAAGAAATTCTTTGTCTAGCTGTTTTTTATTCAGCTCTGACCTGAGCTCCCTGTTTTCCTGTAAGAGACGATTAATTTCTGATATTCTTGGTTCGCACAAGTGACATTCTGTTTGTCGCCTTTTTGCTGCTGGTTCATCTTCCTCTTCCCCATCTGCAGCAACAGTGATGTCCTCTCGAGGGGTTTCCACCGCAGACTCCCCATTTTGCTCATGCTCCACTCCTGCAGCCTCCACCACCTGCTCGTGCTCATCGTCTGCTGCCTCCCCAACTTGCTCTTGCTCCACTCCTGCAGCCTCCATCACCTGTTGATGCTCATCGTCTGCTGCCTCCCCAACTTGCTCTTGCTCCACTCCTGCTGCCTCCACTGCTTGTTGATTTGCCCTTTTCATCACTTCCTGGTCATCATCTTCCACTTGTGCTCTGCTGTAACGTCTCTTTAATCGACGAGCATGTCGGTCTGATGTTGACACTTTTACCTCAGAGTGACCCAAGTGCAGTGTTGGAGCCCAGTCGGGATTTGACTCATCCATTTCATATGAAGGTTTGCCTTGAATAGAACACAGATCAGTATTACTACAGTAAATGTGACAACAAAATCAACTTTAAACAGTTTGTTTCACAATAACACAGATGAACTCCTACAAATCTCCATCCCATCACGCTCTCTCAGATCCTCCTCTTTGCTACATCTCCATGTACCCTCTGCGTGTCTCTCCACCATGGGGAGCAGGGCCTTCACCTGCTCTGTCCCTCACCTCTGGAACACTCTACATGCCACACCATCAAAACACCACCTCCATTTCTCTGTTCCAGACTGCCCTGAAAACACATCTCTTTAGACTAGCTTATAAATAACTTTACTAAAGGTATGTTTATTATTTTCGATTTTGTATTTTAAGTTTTTTACAGCTAATGTTTGAACTGTGTTTCTTTGTTAAGTGTCCTTGGGTGGGTGTCTGCGCTTTTAAATAAAATGATTATTATTATTGTGTCCACTCTGTATACATTCAGACTACATTACATACATAATATAAACCCGACATAAACTAGGTTGACCCACAATGATCTGAACACAATCTACACATGATACACCAGAACACATTGGTACAACTCCAGAAAACCGATTTAAAATACTCACCTGAATGGAAATGTTTGGAACAAACTAGTATGTATGTTTTGATGCTGGAGAACGTTATATCAGTACGTCTCACCGCTGAAATCCAGGCCATTCGTCTCCTTTTTGTCATGGCTGACACATTATCTCCCTCACGTTGTTTCCAGGTGGGGAAACTATAAAACGAAACTCCGTTTTCTATCTTTTTACCTTTCTGGTCGTGGGAGCGGACATTACATCCAATTACACAACAACTTCGACCCATTGCAAAAACTGTTAAAACTTCTTTGATTCCAACCAAAAAACGAGAGACAGAGCTAGTCTTCAAAAATGGCGCTAAAAATCCCATGATGCATTGCGCCGTGGACCATCATGCATTGCGCCGCGGACCTGTGACGTCACGCTCCAAAGCTCTATATCTAAATTTCTTTGGAAAAATAAAACTCCACGTATTAGTTTAAAAACATTACAGAAATCTAAAGATACCGGAGGATTAGAACTTCCAAACTTTTATTACTACTATTTAGCCAACAGGTTACAATATATATCAAAGTGGTTAAAACCGAACGCACTAGATGAAACTTGGATAGATATAGAACAAACTTTATGTAATAATATTAGGATTTCAGATCTACCATTTATCAGTACAGATTTAAAAAGACATGTCTGCTTTAAGAGCATCAATATTGGCTCATCTCTGACAGCATGGTGGGAGTATCTGAAAATGACAAAGTCTTCACTACTCCCATGCAGACATACACCTCTCTGGAACAATCCTGACATTCAACAAGAAAATAATATGTTAAATTTCTCAGGTTGGAGAATGAAAGGTATTGAATGTCTGGATCACATATTTGAGGGTATAGACTTTATTCCATTTAATAAATTAATAATACAATATGGCATTGATAATAAATATTTCCTACAATACCAACAAATTAAGTCAATTGTAAAAAAGAAATTTAAGCTTAATAAAACAGTGTTGGAAACACCAACATGTGTGTTAGAGTTTATTAATTTTCAACCACCCAAATTATTATCTAAAATATACAAAAAATTGTCTAGAATCGATGACTCGATAGCACTACCTGTTGAAAAATGGGAGTCAGATTTATCAATCAACTTTGAACAAAAAATTTGGTCTCAAGTATGTTCAAATACTTTTAAATTGACTAGAATCTCCAATTTACAATTAATACAATATAAGGTTCTCTATAGAGTACATTATACAGGTCAGCGGATGTTTAAGATGGGCTTTACACCATCTAACAACTGCTCACAGTGCATAAGTAATATACCTGATGATTATATTCACGCACTCTGGTTCTGTCCACCCGTTCAGAGGTTCTGGGTACAGGTATGTGAAGACTTGTCTAAATGTTTGAAATTTAATATCCCACTCTCTCCATCTGTTTGCTTATTGGGTATCTTTGAAGATGTTATACTAGAAAAAAATACATCCTATATGCTTTTCACTGCCTTATGCATCGCAAAGAAAACCATACTCGTAAATTGGAAAAATAAAAATAATCTTAGCATTAATCAGTATAAAAATCTTCTGTTAGATCATATTAGTCTTGAAACAGCATCTGCCGACACATTGGATCAATCTATTTGGCACTCTTTGATCGGTTCCGTTACGTAGTGAGGGTGGGGGTCTGGGATGTGGCCTTGTGGGGCATTGGGCTGGAGGGGGGTTGGGGACCGGGGGGTTGGGGCTGCTTGGGCGGGGAGGACCCTGTCTTCGACCTGGGGAGGACCGGGGGGGTTCTGGGGGATATCTGCTAGGGGCGGCATGCGGGCCCTCGGGTGGTCGGTGGCGGCAGTCATGGGTCGCCGGTCGGTGACCCGGCTGTGCTGGGGTGGTTTCGGGGCGGGTGCCGGGGGCTTGGGACTCTGGGGACGTGTCGTCCCCGGGCTTGGGCCTGGTGGGGATCGGGGATCGTGGGCTCTGGTGGGCGGGTCGCCGGGCATGGGCTGACTGGCGCTCTGGTGCCCGGCTCTGGCCGGGGGCCCTCGGCTCGCTGGTGGGTTGGGGGTTCATATGCTGGGGGGTGGTGTCTGGGGGCGTGACTGGTGGCCGATGGGAGGGGGCGGGCAAACCCAGCCTGGGTGTCTAATGTGTTATGTGTTCTGAAAGTTGTTAATATGAAGGGTGGGTGTAGTATTTCTTCTGGGGTGGGGATTGAGTGGATGTCCTTGATGATGGTCTTGGACTATGCTTGGCCGGTGTGCGGGCCCTGGTTGGGGCCTGTTCTTGGTGCTTCCTGGCTCTGTCGGCGGTTGGGCGGGCGCTCTTGGCCGTGTCGTCCATGTGGGATTTTGTGTCCTCTAGGGCGGCGGGCTGACTGCGGTTCGCAGGGGTCACGGCGGCCCTGGTGGGTGTGGGCTGTTGGTTCTGCTGTTGGCGGCCCTCGGGGCCGTGTCCCTCTCTGGTCTTGGCTCAATGGCCTGGCGGTCGGAGAGGTGTTTCTTTTTCCTCGCTCCTTGGGTGGACCTTGGCGAGCTGGGGGGGTACGCAGGGTCAGCGGGGGAGCTGACTCGCTGTGGGAGCACTGTTCCTGCAGATATTTTTCTCCCCATCCCTCAACACGCACCTCCGCCCTCTTCATCTTAAATTAATACATGTAGGGAATTTGAGTCTCGGGTGTGCTGCAATGGTTCTACATCTCTGTTGTTCAGAACACCTGGGACTCAATTTTATATACACTTTAGACATTCATTCATAAACTTCTTCATAAAAGTCACATATAGGGAATGGAGTGAGCACATTGTTATGGGTGGCGGGATGACATCACTCTCGCCCCCATGCCTGTGCTCACTCAACATTATGCATTTAGACAATTAGGGCTTGGGTTAGAGTTGGAGTGGAGGGGAAACTGGTACAATGCCAGCCTTTGCTCCTTCTCTTTCCTTTTTAAGTACACTTTAGAACAACACTCACCAACAATACATTTGGGGACGGGGGTGTGTGTGTCGGGGTCTTGATTTGTTAATTTCAATTTTATTTATTTATGTATTATTATTTATATATATATATATATATATTATTTATTTATTTTTCTCTTACCCCCCTGGTTGCCTGGCGGACATTCTGGGGGTGGGCCGTCAGGGGTTGTGCTGGGGTGTGGGGGGGTTCGGGGCCTGCGGAGTTTGCCGTGGGCGGGACTGGCGGTGCGCTCCCTCTGGGGCTGCTTGGGCTCGAGTGTCCTGCCCTGTCCTGTCGGCGGGGCGCGGGGTGGGCCGGATCTTGGATGTCTGCTACTCTCCACCCCAGAATGAATGGGCCTACCTCCTGGGTTTGGATGTGGGCTGCCCCATGTAGGGAGCAGGTACATGTCTTGGACCTGGGGGGTATAGAGTGTGCTTCGGGATTATGAATGGAACGTGTCGTTATTGTTTGTCTTTCTATGACTGAGGGTGAGGATGAGGGTGGGTCTAAATGAGTGTGTCTGTGTATGAATGTTTAAGTGTCAGGCTGGGACTTGGACTGCCCCCTCTCTGATACTTCTGAGGCTACCTAGTGTCGCGCTCCTGCCACGTGGCCCCCTGGTGGGTGTTCCTCTGCCTGCGGGCGTGCTTGGGACCCTCACTATCTGGGGCTGGGCGCTTGGGCGTTGGTCGGCTCGGCCTGGTGGCTGCCTGGCGGGGCTCGGGTCCTCTGGTCCTGTCGGGTCTGGGCCTGAGGGGTGGGCGTCCCCGGTGCCCGAGCATCGGTGTCCGGCCCTGGGGCTACATCGGTGCAGCGGGCTCTGGCGGGGGCCTGTGCATTTGTCGCTGTTGACCCCGGGGGGTCATTGTGTGTGGTCCCTGGTGGGGTTCGTCCGGTTCTTCCCCTTGGTCGGATCTGGGGAGTGGACGAGTGGCTCGTCCTGTTCGGGTGGTCCTGGGGACTCTGGGCTCGGGGTCCTTCCTGAGGTCTTGGGCTTTGATCGCCCTTTCGTCTGTCTCGGGCTTTGGGGGGACAGATCTCTGATGCTTCACAATCGCTACTAAATGTTCTATTGGAGGAACCTTATTCACTTATGCATGCTCACAACCACACACAAATGGATGCAGGGATGTATATGTAGATATATGTAGATGGGTATATAAATGAATATAAATATATATGTATGTATACTGTATATATATTTGTAGGTATGGGTATGTTTATATATAGAAATCTAATGCAAGGTCATGAATATTATCAGTCTTTATGCTTGTATGTTTCGTTGCTGTGTTCTGTCATGTGCTTTGCAGGATTGTGGACGGAGGTTTGGTGTGTTTGCCTTGTGCTCTTTTTGTGGATAATTGTTGTTTTGTTGTCTCACTTTCTCTTTTCTTTCTTTCTCTCTATTAAAAAAAAAGAAAGAAAAAAAAATACATATTGGAGTGAGAGGATGGCTATAAGGTGTGAAGGGAGGCCATCTATAAATGGGGAAAAAAAAATAACATATAAATAGTTTTAGAAATGTTTATGGTGATATCAAGTCAACACAATCCTGTTTCCTGATTTACAACTCAGCTCCTTCAAACTAGTCCTAAATGGAGGTTTTACAAACATTTACATTCCCTTCAGGGTTTAATAACTTTAAACAAATTTTAATTGAATATTTGGGGGGTAATTTTTTTCAGTTTTATACATGACTTGTAAAATACTATGTTCAACCAAATCATAAAATTTTAATAATTTAAACTGATGAAATATTTGTTGGGTGACCATAGCACTTCCTACTAATAATTCTTGTAGCTCTTTAAAAACAAAACAAAAAAAACAGGGTTTGTAATAGTTTTACATGCTTTTCCCCAAACTTCAATACAACAGATTAAATATGGAACAATCATTACATTATTCAATATATTCAAAACTTTGTCATTCAAAAACTATTTTACTTTATACAGTAATGCAATTGATTTTGTTATTTTTATTCTTAAGTAATTTCCATGAGATTTCTATGTCAGCTTCTTATAAATAACAACACCCAAAAGTTTTATTTAATTAACTATGAATTTCAATGCTGTAAATTTTAAAGATGTTTAAAGTTAAAACTATTAATATTGACACAGTTGAGAATTTTATGGCAAGAAAGTTCATGCTCAATAATCCACGTACCAAATCCAATAATTTTCAGTCGGGTCATCTGGACAGTTTCTTTTTATAGAAATTGGATGGAGGATGGAGGGTGAAACGTTTCTATAAAAAAGAAAGTGTCCAGATGACCCGACTGAGAATTATTGGGTTGAGAAGTTTATGTTTATTTGATGGTGATTTCCATCTTTTTGGAGGCTAAATACAAATACAAGGAGAACATTAATTTATTTGTATAGTTTATAGTTTTTTTTAGGCTTTTATATTGTTTATATCGATATCGAATTATATCGTTATCGACCGATATTAAGAACTATATCGTGATAAAAATTTTGGCCATATCGTCCAGCCCTAGGTTTGAGAGAGGAGTAAAGGAGGCCATCTTTGTGAAAATAAACCGTCCATCATTAAACAGAGGTGGAGGCCTCCGGGTTCAACTGTCCCCTACTTACAATGCTGTTATTGCTAGTATCACTCAGCCCTCTGCGAATAGCAAACAACCATCAGGGTGCTAACGATCCATCGTCAGGCTTATGGTGGTCCTCCTTGATCATGTGAGCAGCTGGTTTCGGCTGTCATCAGCCAACTGGTTGATCCACTGTGAGAGGGTGCTATTTATAAGACTGAGCTGAACACAGCTTCTCAGACTTAGGAAGTCTTAAGCCTCGGATATAGTCGCGCTTTGGTCCGCAAGCTGGAGCGCACGTGCTGCGCGCGCACTGTGCATGCGTTTATAGTGTGGCACGGCAGCGCTTGGCAAAGTGCTGTTCTTTTACTGACCAGCAGGTGGCAGTACCCTCTAAAACCTGTGCATATGTTGCAAGAAAGGGTGTAGAAGAAGAAATCTACCGTAGAAGAAGAACTGTTTGACGTCACACAACAAAAACAAATAGCTTTCTGCTCGCGTGCTGAACTGTTGTCTTTATTTGCGGTTTTAATGCATGGAGTCAGCGGAGGAGAAAGCGATCACGTGAGTTTTGGCGAAAAAACAAAAGAAAAGTCCGACTCCAGATCAGGAATGAAGGAGAATTTAATACATTTTGTGTCACAAAACATTCCTCCATGCGTCGCGACGCCGTTTCCACGACCACAGCGGCGCAGACAGCTGCAGAATCTGGCGTGAAGAGGGTGAAGGCTGTCGGTGAGGTCCACACCCGACCTGTCAATCAATTTGGCGCGCGCGCTAGGCTTGCGGAGCTTCAAAATCTGGGAGGTGCACGACCACGCGCGAAACCAACGCGCTGGCCAAAGCGCGGGGGCGGGGACTTCGCGATTGCGTCACTTTGGCCGCGCGCCCTATGCGACGCGTCAACTATATCCGAGGCTTTAGGAAGACTTAGGAAGACCAAAAAAAAAAACCATGCTTGTTAGGCTGATTGGTGACTCTAAATTGACCCTAGGTGTGAGTGGATGGTTGTTTGGTGTGAGTGAGACAGGTCCCTCTTGTAAATGAGTCCCCGTGACTCAACGAGGCTAGCCTGTATAAATAAAGGTTGAATGAATGAATGAGGAAGTCTTTCGGACGAAAGAAGAAAGGTTTCTACAGTTTTTTTGCTTTTTTTTTTTTGAATGTCCAGAGGACCAGACTTAGCTTTTTTGGATTTTTCTACCTGGATTATTGAGCATGCATCAGGGTAGTTTCTAACACAGCTTAGCTCCACACTTCACTTTAGACTGCAGTAAATAAATACATACCTGTGTAACCCTGATGTTTGGTTTGATACCAGTGAACTGATGAATCGCTCACCCAGGAACTCTTCTCAGCTTCACAACATTTATTAACAGGAACTTCATCTGTAACAGAAAAAAAAAACGTGGTTGGTGGTGGTCTGACATGTAGCTCCTGCCCCAACTCTGAGAACGTCAGGCAGTAAAAAATGCTGTCAAGCCAGTCTCCACTTCCAAAATGATGGTTTTGTTGTGCACACAAACACTATGAATTACAGTAACCTTTGCAAGTTTTCAAAATAAAAGCTGTTAATGATGTCATACTTGCTGTTGTTACAAAATTATTTGTGGATGATTTATTTATGTTATCATTTATTATATAATATGTGTAGTGGTACACCTTTGTCTCTGAAAACTCTCAGTGGTACACTTTGTTTCTCTGAACCTGTCAGTGAGACCTTTTCTTGGAAAACACAAGAGAGTACAATGAACACTGTTTATTCCATTAATTTGAATCCAGGACACAAATTAAATCACCAAGAGACTCTTTACTTTGTTCTAATTCAAATACTGTATATCAAAAGAATAACCTTGTGTTTATTGTATGATCATTGTTATTGTTTACTATTTTGATAATCAAAGACTCAGTTAATTCCAAATCAAATTTTATCTCAAATGTCTCATACAGGTCAACAGCTTGTAAATGAAACCCAAATAATTACACTCTGTAAGCTGAAAGAAAATCTGCCGAGTGGTTTATGAGCTATTTAGACAAATAATAGCAGGAAAATAACCTAAGCTAACACGACACAATGGACCTTACCAAGCTCCGCCCACAGGGCCGCGTTTCATTGGCTAATGCCCATAACACGTCACAGCGCAGCTTCCACGTGCGTGCCGGTCTCACAAAACAAACGCTACGGTAGCGTTTGTGAGACCGGCACCACATGCTACTTACATTGCTAGCTAGCATACGTGCAGAATTTTTCTGCGTCAGGGCTGGAAAAATGCTCCTCCACCGTCAGTGGGGTATCTGTACAGGAGATGTCAGGTACCCTGACCGTATTTGTGGAAGTAAAATTCACCGTTTCCCTATATGTGAAACTGAATGCCTTGCTTGGATCAAAGCTTGTGCACGACCACAAAACTGAACAATTATTTCTTTCACCAGCAGAGAAGGGTTGACCTGCTTTTGAAACCTGCTAGTTAACAACACGCGGTCACGATGAGAGAAAGCCACAGTTCACTGAACGTCCTGGAAGTTGGGAAGAAACAGCTCTGCTAACTCCACATGAGCTAGCTAACACAACGAGCTCTACTGTCGATTTCACCTAAAACTGCACAAAATCGTGACACGAAGGCTGGATTTTAACTAACACACCGGACGGCTGAGCTCGTTAGCCCTCACAAAAGTCGCTGTCGGCGTGTTTAGCAGCTAAAGCAGCAACGGCTAACCAACCACTTAAGGAATGAATGGAGATTACAGTTAGCATTAGCTTTGCGACCAAGGCACACAAACTTTTGCCAACAATAGAAATCGCTGATTTCAAAAGTAACCCTCAAAACCATGAATGCCTGACTTACCCAGCCTTGCAGGACAATAGGCATCAGTGATCCTGTCCACAGCTGTAATAATGCTGAGCCTGAGCGTGTGAGGAGCTGATGTTTTCCTCATCAGACAGTAGCATTAGCGGTGACGCGCACGCTGTTGGAGGCATCGCGTGGATCAAACAACTTGATAACGTCCAAAAAAAAATAACATGAACTTGTTGGTTCCCCTGTCCATTGTCATGGCTGATATTTTGTTGGAATCTGGCAGAAATGATACACTATTCGACTCAGAAATACCCTGCAGAGTCAGTCGACGCCATATTTTCCATTGACACTAATGCTGCGCTTGGGAGACGTGCAGCCATGTTGGAGCTTAGGGGGCGTTTCTGGGCGGAGCTTGGTAAGGTCCATTACGTCTATAAAAAACGAAATAAAACAACAAATTTTATCTCGCCCACACATGGACTATAGAAAGTACACCTAAACTATAGAAAGTACACCTGAACTATAGAAAGTACACCTGGACTATAGAAAGTACACCTGAACTATAGAAAGTACACCTGTACTATAGAAAGTACACCTGTACTATAGAAAGTACACCTGTACTATAGAAAGTACACCTGTACTATAGAAAGTACACCTGTACTATAGAAAGTACACCTGGGCTATAGAAAGTATACCTGAACTATAGAAAGTACACTTGGACTATAGAAAGTACACCTGGACTATAGAAAAATGTCTCATACAGGTCAAAAGTTTGTAAATGAAACCCAAATAATTACATTCTGTAAGCTGAAAGAAAATCCGTCGAGTGGTTTATGAGCTATTTGCTAAAATATACACGGAAATAAAACGAGGCTAACGTGACACGTTTATGACCATAAAACATCCATTTTTTTTTTTAAATCTCAAACATCTCATAAAGCTAGTCAGTTGTTGTTCAGTTGTAAATGTCCATACAGTGATCACATTCTGTAAGTTTGATAAAAATCTGTCCTGTGGTTCTTGACTTATCTTGCTAACAAACAGCTAACAAACACAGCAAACAGAAGTTACCTCCAGAGCAGGAGGCCGGGCAGCGACAGAGTCAGTCCGAGCAGAGGAGGCATTTTTCGGACACATGAGCTGGAAACGGTCGGTGGACTCTCTGGAAGTGTCCCCTAGCGGACAAAAGTGGTACTGCACCAATTTTTGCCAAAATGAAAAACGGTCATATCTGAGCCATAAACTGGTCTAAAAATATGGGGGAAATCCATAAACAGGTCTCACCTCTCTATAGGTCGCAGGGCATGCAAATTAGGCAAAAAACCGCGACCTATATACCGGAATTTATGGTGCAAAGAAACACTTGATGTTAAAATG
>JBBPBX010000314.1:13901-24849 GCA_038048925.1 Garcialebias charrua
AAAGTTCTCTACTCTTTGGATATGGGGGCGACATTCAAACTTTTAGTGGAAACAGCTGAGCAGGAATGTTGGTCCCATTACAGCTTCCAGTGCTAACATGTTTTTTATGTACAGAGTTTGTACCAACAGGAGACACAGATCAGCTTTTATTTTGAAAGAACCTCGTGAGTGTGACTATCTAATTCATGGTGTTAGCTCGTGCACAACCAAACCACGTGCGCGCTGACTTTTTGAAGTGGAGGCTGCTGGACCGAAGTATAATACTGAACAATTTTATTAGAAATTACAACCATACCTGTTAGAGAACAAACATGTGGTTGGTGGAGGTCTGACGTGAAGCTCCTGCTCCTACACAGAAAAACACACACACAGTCACGAGACTAGATTATCCAAGCACGCGACAACGAGACGTAGCTGCTAACAGCTACACATGCTAACATCTACAGATGCTAACAGCTACAGATGCTAAAAGCTACAGATGCTAACAGCTACACATGCTAACAGCTACACATGCTAACAGCTACAAATGCTAACAGCTACAGATGCTAACAGAGCAGGGGCGGAGTGGGACAACTTTTCAGCCCGGGAGTTTAATGGCCAAGAGTGGCCCGTTTTTTCACATTTTAAAAATATTTGGCAAAAATGTAGCCTATAATATTTTTTTAATTGCAATACAATCAACAACTTTTTTTTGGTTATAATTTTTAGTTACATTTTGTTACAATTCAGCAAATCAGGTGGGAAAAAAACTAAATTAGTTGACTTAAAAAACAGAAAATGATAAGTCAATTCTTTGTTGCTCTTTCCATATCAGACTCAAAGATTACTGAAAAACTCAAAACGTAATTTTGTTGGCTTGAACGTTGGCCAGCTGTCATGAGAAGTTTGCACTAAATACAGTGACAAAAAATTAATAATCTGAGACTTCTCACCATTTTCACCAGCTCTTGAATTAGCTGATGAAGATGTCGGGAAGTTCCCAGCATCAATACACACCTTAAAGCCACAAGATTTCAAACTGAACACTTGATAAATAAATAAAAAACTGTAATGCCACTTTGATTGGTGATATGTGCTGCTGATTATCCATGCTGCTGATTATTTCATGCTGCTGTATTCATTCGCACTCATCTACTCACACAGACTCGTTTGTGTTTCTTTTTATTGTGTTCTTAGTTTTACATCTTAAATCCTTATTAATGTTTCTTTTACTATTTACCGGTATATATTTGGTATTGTTGGATGTAACTGGGACCCTGTGTACACAATTTCGTTCCACCTCATGTACCACATGCAAGGCGAATGACAATAAAGAACCTTGACTCCTAGACTTCTGAGAGTTAATAATAATAATAATAACTTTTATTTATAACACACTTTACATACAACAGATCTCAAAGTGCTACAATGAACATTAAATAAAATCAAGATAAAAATCAATCATAAATGCAACTAAGAGGAGGAACAACCAAGAGGATAGTGTCTCACAGATGATCGCATCAAAAACTTAAAATTCACAAAATGCAGATAAAATACTCAAATAAAAACTGTGGGTGCAATAAAAATAAAAGCACACTTAATTAATTAAAAAAACTGGATAAAAAGAAAGGTTTTAAGACCTTTTTGTCTGTGGGGCCCTCAGATATGAAGGCAGGGCGTTCCACAGAGTTTTGTTACAAGTTTCCCAAAAAACAAATTCCCACTCTCGCTGGTGATCAGGCACAAAATGATTCATCCTTTCTTAAAAGAGGTCAAACAAAATAAAAACTACAATAATGTGTCTAAACGTTTCAATCCCCACCAAAAAATATATATTCCATTATTTTTTTTATTTTTATTTTTTCAGAAAATACAGCGAGTTGTGGGAAGTCTCAGGGAAAACCCACAAACAAAAAGTGTCCTCCAGCTGTGCACGTGGACACCAGTGGAAACAACCAGTGCCAGCAGCTCGTAGTGAGCACAGCTGGGTGATCCAGAGGTGTGTTGGGAGCATCTAGGGACTCCTGAGTCCAGCTCTCCCATCAGCACCACCGCAGTGTGTGTGCGTGTGTGTGCGTGCTGTGACTGGGCCTCCACATCTGGCTGGCTGGAGGCAGCAAACCCTCCCAGCTGTTTTAAAAACACACAGCTGCACAGTGACTGGGCTTCATGAGCCACAGAACAATCTTTTACCTTCTCCAGCCGGACTCAGAGACCCCCCCTCAACAAACAGATGACTGACTGACTGAGCAGCTCGACGTCAAACACGGTTCAATGAGCATTTCTCACAGAGACAGGCTGCACGGCACAACCACAGCGATCGTTTGTTACTCACATGTCTGGCACGGATTTATATATATATTTATATATATGTAGATATTAGCCTTAATGCGAAATGAGCATCAAGACTGCGGCTGCTGAGAGTGGGATGTGGCACTTGCACGGCGGAGACTCGAGTAGATGATGCGCTGCCAGCGGTGGAAAATGAAATAAAATCAAAATGCTGTTTCTTCTCGCCCTCCTCCTCCTCCTCCTCCGCCTCTACTGCAGCACGGGCCTGTGTGTGACATTTCCCAACAAGCAGCAGCTGGGGTGAGAGTTCACAGCCAGACAACGAGGCTGAGAGAGGCGGTGAAGAAGGTAAGAAACGCTGGAGGACCACCGAGAGGAGGAAAAAGAGGTGTGTCAGCCTGGCAGACAAGGAGGAGGGCGAAAAAACCCGCGCTTAAAGCTCTCACAAAGTGGGATGAATTTATGAGTTTACTTTTTTTTTATTAAACTGAGAGGTTTCTTTTTGTCAATGCTACAATCATGTTTAGTGTTTAACCTTCCCCGAATTTTTATTTATTTATTTATTTGTTTGTTTGTTTGTTTGTTTATTTGTTTATTTATTTATTTTGCTGCCAAGCTGTCAGACTATTTAATTGTTTTCAGGACTTCTTTCTGACAGTTTTTTACATGTTCTATGTCAAGAAGTTTGCTCAGATAAAAAAAGAACGAATTTAGAAACAAAATGAGCACATTCGTATTCATATTAACAGTTAATGTGTCCTTAAATAAATAAATACATAAAAAGGAGTAAGTGTTGTTTGAGGTTGAGAAGTGAACTATTTTAATATATGTACAGTACTGGGATTTATTTTAGCTCATTTTTCATTCACCCTTTATTTATACAGGTAGTCTCTTTGAGTCACAAGAACTCATTTTCAAGAGAGACCTGTTTTAGGGAGCAGATGTGGGGGTTAAGGGTCTTGCTCATGGGCGAGTGAGGGTGAAGGCAGGTGTGGGGGTTTCACCACTTCCACCCACATTTTGATGTTGAGGATACCGGGAGTTGAACCTGCGACTTTCTGATCACAGGCCCATCTTCTCTAACCTCTGCGCCACCACTCCCCCACTCAGTTAATTATCCTACTCCATTGATAAAACCAAAGGAATGCTTTTTTCAAACAGGAAGTTGGTTCCAGCAGTTCTTCCTCTGATTTTATCCTCAAATGGTGTCCCTATTGAGTTTGTTGATTCCTATAAATATTTGGGTATCCTGGTCGATTCACATCTCTCTTTTAAACTCCATGTGGAAAACCTAAGAAACTGAAAGTTAAACTGGGTTTCTTTTTCAGAAATCATGTCTAACACTGAATGTTAGGAAACGCCTTGTATCTGTGACTTTCCTTCCCTCCATTGATTACGGTGACATTCTCTACATGAATGCTCCTACAAGCACCCTGCGGATGTTGGATGTTGTCTATCATGGTGCACTAAGATTCATAACTGGTTGTGATTATCGTACCCACCACTGCACCCTGTATTCACTGGTTAACTGGACATCATTAACCTCACGCAGACTCTTCCACTGGTACATTTTCATCTTTAAATCACTTCTTGGTCTGCTGCCTTCATACATCTCCTCCTACATGTCTTTACGTGAGTGCAGCTACAGTGTGCGCTCTCAGGACATGATTACCTGCAGTGTTCCGTCAGTGAGAACTGAACTTGGAAAAAGGGCCTTCTCCTACTCTGCTCCTGTTTCCTGGAATATCTTACAAAAAGATCTGAAGCTCTCGACCTTGACCTCTCTAAATGGCTTTAAGAATCTGTTGGAATCCTGGCAAAAACCAATGCAGACATGTTCCTGTTTTTGATTTTCTACATCTACCTTATAATCTGTCTGTTTTGCTACTTTGATATCTTTGTTTTAACTTGTGAAAAAAAATCTGTATTTCTCTCTGTCTATTGTTGATTGTTTAAGGAAATGAGGTCCAACATAGGGGTAAGCAAATCAATAAAAATAAATACAATAAAAAGTTGCTGCAAATCCAGTTAGCTTTAGGTGATCAGAGATCACTTGAACACACACTGACTAAATTATTTAAATAAAATATACAATTCTGTTGCTTTTATTATCAAAATGAAAACTGTAATACAAAAATGACTCAATCATAGTATAATTACTGTTGTTTTTTTGTTTTTCGTTTTTTTGTTATAGCAACATTTTACGTTAATTATAAATGTAATCAATACAAGCATGCCATTTGTTTCATTATTGCACTCCTTGTCAGCACTTCTCTTCCAACTAATTTCAGTTAAAATGTTCATACTGGGAATCCTAAAAATTTAATTAACTCCCATTTCTTAAACTTTATTTTCACTGTACTGTTATGCTGTAAATTTTATAATTACATACAAACACAATGTGGAAAATGCAATTAAAATGTTGCAGGAAAAATGATTAGATGATGAATATAATTTTCAAGTAGGCTATTGTTATGAAATCATATGTTTTAACATATTCACTCTGCTTTGTTATCAGAAAATAACTTTTTTACATCTTTTAGATAAGCCTGAGATTGTTTATCACCCACCAACTCTTCTCATCAGCTGCCTCACTACTGGTGTGATAGGATCTGACCTTTAGGGGTCCTTAGCCCCCAGTGATGACTATACTACAGTAGCTCTTGGCTTGAATGATGCAGCAAGCATGTACGTTAACAGTTATTTCATTTTAATGATTGAAAACAACAATCAAAATTATTCATGTTCACACTAGCCTGGTTAAAACCAGACCCTTGTCCTTCACTTTGCTTCGTACAGTACTAGGGTCTGGACTTTCTCCATTGAGAAACGATTCTTGCTGGAGGCGTGGCCTCTGCTGAGGAACAAAACCATTGGATCTTAGAAAAATTTTGAACAGGGAAAAGCATTCTGCTCCCTCCCCTCAGAGCCATATATGGCTGCTCCCCCGTGCTCTGTTAAACTTGACAACTGCTCCGCCTCCTGCTGCTTTTTCTCTCGCTGCCTGCATATTCTGTGTTTATATGTTATTAAAACGTTTTAAAAAAATAAAATAAAACCATGGATCGCTGGTCCAGCACACCAGAAGACCAGAAAATCTGATGGGACTCGGGCAGCAACGTAAAACCCGATTTTAATTCTCTCGTGACAGCCTGAGGCATTTCCTCGTAGCGGAGGGAGAGGAGGAGGAGGAGGGAGAAGGGAGCGATCACTTGACTTTTGGCCAAAAAAAAAAGAAAACTCCAGATAAGGGATTAAGAAGGGGAAATTAATACATTTGTGTCACATATAAAACAGTCCTGCATCGCTTTGCATCGCTTTGAATGAGAACATGCGGCTGCTCGCTGGCTGCGCTGGGACAGGTGGGGGCGTGGGTTAGGGGCCAAAAACTCCGCCCCTTCTGTTCTCTGATTGGTCCGGTCAAAAATCTACCGGAGAAATCGTTGTCTATGGGAGAAGTCCCAGACCCAGCAGTGAAGGGAAATGAGAATTGAGCGGAGCTGCGTAGGAATGGCGAGGGCCAGGCTATGTTCACACTTGTTAATCAAATAAAACCAACTTCATTAATGGTTTGTTTTTCTTTCTTAGAAACAATGGAAAAATAAGATAAACATTAGTCAGACTGTAGCTGACTCTGTGTCCAAGGACTGTGAATGAATGACTGAGTGAATGAATGAAGTCAAATGTAACTTTTAAAGTAAACAATTCATGGTGAGTGTGGAAAACACCCAAGGGTCAGGGCTCATAGTTAGAGGAGTGCAGCTTCATGCTACACATGGACTAATTTTTCAAGGTCAGATCTGGACAGCACGGCCTAAAGTTGAGCTACCAGCTTTAACTGGAAGAAACTTTTTTGAAGAACAGAGTTGATCTGTTTATTGAACTTAAAGTCTGAGTAACCATCCCAAGATTTGTAACGGACTGCTTAAGATATGGCTGAAGAGAGTCTAGATTAACTGGATCAGTGACAGTGGTAGAGCTAGGGCAAAATACAATGACTTCAGTTTTCCGATCATTAAAACTTGAAAGAAATTACAGGAAATATCTGCCTTCTTAGAAACAAGAGTCAGACTTTCTCATGACATCTCATGATGAAAAAAAAACAAGGAATGCCATCTACACACCTTGGGGTGTCTATGAGTGCACACCTAATTCTCCAGCTCCCTGGGTGCTTTCTATGGCTGCTCACTGCACCACCTGGTGGTGGTTGGGTTAAATGCAGAGATGAATTTCGTCTGTGTATGGGAAACATACACAGATGACAAAAAAGGACATTATTATTATTATTATTATTTATCACAAAGCTGAGGAGGCTCTGATGTGAAGAGGATCATTTGAACTAATTGTCACATGCAACAATATGTGCAGATTTTTCTTCTTCCTTCAGCTGTTTCCTCTTCAGGGGTCTCCACAGTGAGTCATCCTCCTCCATCTCTCTGTCCTCACTCCACCTACCTCCATGTCCTCTTTAACTGCATCCTCTTTGCCTTTTCCCTGGCAGCTGCATTTCTAACATCTTTCTACCAATATACCCACTGTCCCTCCTCTGGACATGTCCAAACCATCTCAGTCTGGCCTCCCTAACTTTATCTCCCAGTTGTTCAACCTGTGCTGTACCTATACCATACCATACCATACCATTTTATTTATAAAGCACTTTAAACAGGAACAAGTCCACACCAAAGTGCTGGACAAACAAACACGCAACAGGCAACACAGACAATGAAGTACAACACGAAAAACATAAAAACATTGCAGATCATAAATCAAACGATCCAATACAAATCAGCTGGCATTGAAAGCGATGGAGTAGTAGTGAGTTTTTAACCGGGATTTGAAAACCGAGAGGGAGGGGGCCTGTTTGATGAGCAGCGGTAACTCGTTCCAGAGTCTTGGGCCTGCTACAGAGAACGCCCTGTCACCCCTGCGCTTAAGGCGAGTTTCTGGAACTATTAAGAGTACCTGATCCTCTGACCTCAAAGCACGTGGAGGGACATATGGGTGTATCAGATCCGAGTACCTCTAATCTTATCCATCCTTGTCACTTTCAAGGCAAACCTAACATCTCCATTTTTGACACCTCCAGTTCTTTCTCCTGTCTTTTTGTCAGTGCAACTGTCTCCAGACCATACATAGCCGGTCTCACCACAGTTTTATAAACTTTTCCTTTGACCTTTGCTGACACTCTTTCATCACAAATCACTCCTGAAACTTTTCTCCATCCACTCCATCCTGCCTGGACTCTCTTCTTCACCTCTTTACCACATCCCATTTTCCTGGACAATGGACCCCAAGTACTTGAAGTCCTGCACCTTTGTGACCTCTGCTCCTTGTAGCCTCACTGTTCCACTGGCCTCCCTCTCATTCACACACATGTACTCTGTCTTACTACGGCTGACTTTCATTCCTCTTCTTTCAAGTGCATACCTCCACCTCTCCAAGTTCTCTTCCACCTGTTCCCTGTTCTCACCACAGATCACAATGTCATCTGCAAACATCATAGTCCATGGGGATTCCTGCCTGACCTCATCTGTTAGTCGGTCCATCACCAGAGCAAACAAGAAGGGGCTCAGAGCCGATCCTTGATGCAATCCCACCTCCACCTTGAAGCTATCTGTCACTCCTACAGCACATCTCACCACTGTCCTGCTGTCCTCATACATGTCCTGTACCAGTCTAACATACTTTTCTGCCACTCCAGATTTCCTCATGCAATACCACACCTCCTCTCTTGGCACCCTGTCATATGCTTTTTCTAAATCCACAAACACACAATGGAGTTCTTTCTGACCCTCTCTGTACTTCTCTATCAACATCCTCAAAGCAAAGATGGCATCTGTGGTGCTCTTTCTTGGCATGAAACCATACTGCTGCTCACAGATAGTCACCTCTTGTCTAAGTCTTGCTTCCACAACTCTCTCCCAGATCTTCATTGTGTGACTCATCAACTTAATTCCCCTGTAGTTGCTACAACTCTGTACATCACCCTTGTTCTTAAAAATGGGAACCAGCACACTTCTTCTCCATTCTTCAGGCATTTTCTCACCCTCAAATATTCCATTAAATATTTGAGTCAAAAACCTCACTGCCATCTCTCCAAAACATTTCCAAACCTCCACTGGTATGTCATCAGGTCCTACTGCCTTCCCCTTCTTCATTCTTTTCTTTCTGGACTTCACCCTCACACTGCTGCTGTATTCATTCATACTCATCTAATCACATAGACTCATGTGCGTGCTGCTGTTGTTCGGCGTATTGTTTGCAGTATTAATGTTTAGAGTATTTCTTTGTTTAGCGTATTGCTTAGTTTATATCTTAGATCCATATTACTGTTTCTTTTTACAATTTACATGTTTGCTATTGTAAGCGGTTAAAAGATAATGGATAGATGTTTGCTATTGCTTGGATGTAACTGGGACCCTGTGTACACAATTTTGTTCCAGCTCATGTACCACATGTGATGTGAAAGACAATAAAACAACTTGAACTTTTCTTTTCCACTTCTTGGTCCACAGTTTCTATGACCTCTACTCTTCGTTCCCTTTCATTCACTTCATTAATTAGTCCCTCTAAGTACTCTTTCCATCTTCTCATCACTTGCTCGAACATTATTTATACTTTTTCACAAGGCTAACCTGTTGCACATCCTTTCTATCCCGATCCCTCCCCTTTCCATTAGCTATACCTTCCTCTTTGCTTTATGGCTGCTGTGGCTGAATGGATTAGAACAGTCGTCCTCTAATGCAAGAATTGGGGGTTTGGGTTCACCATCAGTCACATGCCGAAGTGTCCCTGGACAAGACACTGAACCCCTCATTGCCTCCAATGCGTGTCCCATCAGTGTATGAATGTGATCTAAGCACTGATTATTCTTTGTAAAGAAATAGTAGTGTGCTGTATGAATGGGTAAATGAGGGCACAGAATGTAGTGTAACTTTTGGTATCTTGATAAGATAGAAAAGTGCTATAAGTGCAGTCCATTTACCATTTATGTTGCATTTCCATATATTCCTGTCTCCTCTCTTCAGTCATGTCACTGTCATATCCACCACCAGGTTTATCATCCATTCTCTGTTCAGATGACACACCAAGTACCTTCCTACCTGTCTCTCCAATTACAGTTGCTGCAGTAGCCCAGTCATCTGGAAGCTCTGTCTTAATACCCAGAGTCTTTAACAGCTCCTTTTGAGCTCCTCACAACATCCTTTTTTCCTCAATGTTGACATTGAGTCATCCATTTAGTCTTTTTCTCTGATTTTACTCTTTTTCTTTTCTTCTCAACAATAGTCATATACACACGAGTCCATCCGATGCTGTCTGGCCACACTCTCCCCTGCCACAACCTTACAGTCCCCAATCTCCCTCAGGTTTTATTTTTTTTCTTGTAAATGTAAATGTGTACTCCTTAGGTCACTCTATTTTCCTCCCTCTTTTGGAAACAAGTGTGTTGACTACAGCCATTTTTCCATTCTTTTATTATCATAATCAATGTCTTCGGCTGCTTTTACAAATTAGTTTTTCTTTTGAATTTGTAAGACTTTTAAACAGTCACACACGTCTAGTGTCTATTTTGCCTCCTTCCTGTGCTTGAGATTTCAAATAAGCAACAAAACTAAACTCTGAGGGAAAAAAAATAGTTAACAGTATAATGAGCTGAACTGTGGCGGTATAGCTAAACGTAATTTTCAATGTCTAATAAGCTAAAAGCATATTTGTGATGTAACGAACCATTTTTATTTGATTTGTTTTGCTGGTTACAGGCAGTGGTGTAGTCTACATGATACGTGGGTATACGGAGTATACCCACTAGAAAATCTTGAGAATTTCAGTATACCCACTAAAAAGTTCCCAATGATATATTACATATGTATCACATCCAAACCCTGTCTCATTTTTCACCACTTTTATTGTCTGTCCAAACAGGTCTCACTTGTAAATGAGTCTTTGAGGCTCAATGTGACTCATCTATTTAAATAAAGGTTGAATGAATGAATGAACATATCATTAGGCATGCGTCATTGATATGGTAAATGGCAGTTAAACACTTCCGTAACAATCTATTGGTATACATGTACATTATCTTTTGGAATTTGGAAATGTTCAATATGTTTAAAAATCGAAATAAATTGATTACATTGTACCAACCAGTTTACTTTCGTTTCTAAGCACATTATACGGACCGACTGCGGTAAAGTTAGTTTTACGTTGGACATTGCGATCAGTGGCTTCAATGGTGTCCAACGCCGAACGTAAAACTACTGCCCACTACAAAAATGTAGACTACACCATAGATATCATATATACACTAGATACCCCATAGCTTGCTCCGGCGCAGGATTTAGGGCGGCCATCTTGGGGGTGGCCACCGCTCCACTCAGCCTTATATATTTGGCTGGCACAATAAAGTATCAGCGCATTTAATCAATCATAACACGCTGAATAGTAATGCTATTGTCACATATTTAAATTTTAGGCATACAGCTATTAAAACTGCATGTATAGGAACGTATAGTTTAGCATATTTAAAGAATTTTGGTGGAATACAATACTGTACTTTAATATATGTTTAGCAAGATACAACCAAAGATGCAATTTATTCACACACACATTATGTATACATATTCAGATACTGTAATAATACATATATATTCAGATAAGCATATATATAACTATATAA
>JBBPBX010000314.1:39312-50763 GCA_038048925.1 Garcialebias charrua
AGGGGGGGTCACATATGTCTGCTTAGAGGTTCTAAAAATGTAAATTTACTGCCTGTGTAACAACTTTAGAAAATATGCTTTTATTTATAATCTTGTTTGAAATTTCACCAAATCCTGATTAACACTGAAGAACCTTCATTTTGGTTATGTTTTAAGCATTTTCTATAACGTTGGTTGTAACAATCTCCCTTTTAAACGTGAGCTTGTACACGCACAAGAGAGTTCTTTTAACTATTTTTGAATGCAATCAGGAAACTGAGTATAACACCAGACCGTCATAAATAAACATTATAGGAAAAATTATTAAATGAATAAACTTGGACACGTCAATTTCAAGGTGCCGTAGTATTAATCAAACAAAAATCAGCTGTTCCAATCGTGATTTAAACATAATTAGTTACATACAAGCACACTTACATGAACATAATAAAGTTTCTGAAAAAGTTAAGTTCCCATAAACGTACCGTAACCCCAGATTCTATGAATGTTAGCGTAGCCCTTTAGCTGTCGCTATTGGATTCCTCTCTTGCATCAGCGTCATACTGAATAACCTTTTAGTCCATGCCCACCCATAGTGTGGGCCCGCCCCGTGTCTATATATTCTCACGACACGGTAGGTCCTGCCTCCCAAACAGCTAATCATTCAGCCGTTCAGGAGCCAGCAAGGCCCACTTCGCTAAAGGGCTACGCTAACATTCATAGAATCTGGGGTTACGGTACATAACCAACGTTCTATTTCATGTTAGCTCTGCCCTTTAGCTGTCGCTATTGGATAAACGAAACCCTGGAAACCCTGTTTTGAAGTTACAAATAAACTAAAAGTAACGGTGAACACCTGACCTTTCAAACAAATGTCAGATGAACAAATGTAGAACCCAAACATGGGAATGTAACGTGGATTGTGTTAATTTCTGAAAAAACATAAACCCCACCTAAATTCTGTGTTATTTTAAGTGAGTCAATAGCTAATTAAGTTCATCATGGGTAGTATGTCATGCCTGCGGCCTGGTCCACTGCTTAATCATGTCTCAGAAGAAAATCAGTAGCAACACTTGATGCAAAACCAGAAAATGTCTTTCATTTCCAAACCAATGGCTGTTAACTTCCTGATAAACAGACTCATTTAGCTTTTAAACAATTCAGTTTTAGCTTTGACTATATGGATGTCCTGAAAGCATGCACACACTGAAACGCCTTCCTACCCATGAGCTCCTGCAGACAGACTGAGACAGTCCTGCCACTGTAACCACTACTGTCTATTGTCCTTTGGCAAGAATGTGCTTGCATACACAAAACACAAATGTGTCAGCCTACAATGAGAATGAAATCAGCAACACTGGATGTTGCACAAATGGGTTGACAGCTACAGAAGTAATTGGTTGCATGTGTACCATTGCTAAAATGCATTTCTTCTGTTTCACTCAGACAGTAAGAGAAGACGGAAGACATGGGGGCATGCTTAGTTAGTTGAATTTCTTCAATCCCCTCAGGTGTCTCACCTTATGCCCTGATCCATCATAACAAATTTCATTTCAGGGATAGACAGTCCTGTATCAGCCTTCTGCCCATTGATATAGTATGCTGCTGGTCATCATCTTCCTCTGTGACCATGTGCTATTTGTCAGAATAAAACCCAACTGACCCGTTCCTTCTCAATTCTGTAAGAATGACCAGCACAATGAAGTCTGATTTTATTCACTTCTGATACTGGTGGGAGGTCTCTATAAAGGTCCTTATCTGTTAACTTATCTTGCTATTTGACATTGAGGGGATGTCTAAATAAATGAGTAAAATACCCATTTAATCTCTCGTGTTGTGTTTTTGTAAGTGATCATGTTTCTGACTCATATACAATAGTACTATCTACTGCTGCCTTAAACATTTTCTTTATAGTTTCCTTGAGTGTGATGAATGCCAGATTTGATCGAGCTTGACAATTGCTGATAAAGCCTGACCTATTCTGACAGTTCCTTCTCAGTGGAGGAGAGCCATGATCCAATATATTTGAAATCATTCACCTGTTTGATCAGGTCTCCTGTGAGTGCACTGTTTACCAGAAGTGTTGTACGTCATTACTTCCATCTTGTTGGCATTTTTTTGTCGTCCAACTTCTTGAGCTGCCACTTCAAGGCAAGTTAAAAAGTTTTGTGCATCAGACACTGTGTGTGACAGCAGACAAAAGTCATCTGCAAAGTCAGTGATGATGTTTTCTGATGGTATGGTCTCCTGGCAGTATAGGTTTGTTTTGTGTAAAGCCAAGATATTCATAGTTGTGTAGGGTACACCTCACTGCACAGTCCACCACAATAATAAAAAGGTATGGAGCAAGTGTGTCTTCTTGTAACATCACCTCAAATAAGTTTGTTTTACCATAAGGAAACAACACTTTGGCAAATGTGTTGTTATTCATGATGCTTGTGTCCTGAGCTACAGTATTTTTCAGGAATACCATAGACTTATAGTATTTGATAATTTTCTTTCTGTCAACTAAATCAAAAGCTTTTTTGAAATCCACAAATCTGAGAACAGCTGATAGGTTATTTTACTTGATGCCCCAATGATTCATTGAAGAGTGAGGATCTTCTACAGTTGTAGTGTCCTTCTTTAAAACCATTTTAGTTGTTCCTTAATATTGGATCAATGTGTAGCTGCACTCTTTTTAGTAGCATTGTGTTGTAGTTTAGCTGCAATTAAAGGCAGACTGATTCTCTAATTTTCTGGGAGACCTTGATTTCCTTTTATGGGGATGGGGACTATACCACGTCTGGACCTGATCTCAGGTTTGCCGTCATTAAGAGTCTTATTGCAAACTTGTAGCAACTGTTCTTTTGGGGGCCATGCAGATGAGGAATAAACAATACCAGTAGCTTTCCATGCAAGTTCTTTTAAAAAGCTCCAATAGCTAAAGTCAACAGTTGATGGTTTATTAAAGTCATGTGAATTCAATTGTAAAACCCAACAGTTTAAAAATAGTTTGAGAAGTCTCTGTACTGCCAGTCTTATTTAATGTCAGACAGGCTACAAACAAAAGGAACAGAGTAGTGAAGCAAAGGCCTGGTTTGTCTGGTGAAATGTCTTTGGTACAAGAGACATCACTGCCCACCTAACAAATGAGAAACAGGTTTATTTCCAGACAACAAAACAAAAGAATATGGATTATTTTACACACAAAACAAAAGTAGTGTGAGAATGAAAGGTAAGACAGAGAAAGATATATACCATTCACAGCAGAAAAGACTAATCTATGTGAAATGAAATGATTATGGTGGCTATAACAGCTGTCGGCAACGTTTTTTTCCTCTATGGCTGACAAAAGAAGCAAAGCAATACAACATCAAAGTCAAGATTTGCATGACTAAGAAGTGGTTTTCAAGCTTGAAGGAGGTAGAGAGAGAAGGCATTGTGTGGGTTTATTGTTGACAGGCGGGATGTTAAGTTTATGCTTGACAAAAATTGTTCTATAATTTTCCTTCTGGTTTCTGCTCAGGCATCTAAGACATGCTATGCCTCAAAGGTTCATGGACATGCAAACAAGGCAACTGCTTGCATAAACGGAAAGTAGATGGCAAATATAAAAAAAAAATGTTTATATATGTGTGGTAGCTCGGTGGTCTATGGTTCCATCAGGAAGGACATTGGACTTAAAAATTATTGACAAATCCTCGTGCAACTTTGCTTGCTGTGGCATGTAGCAACTCCTGAAGAAGGGGCAGCCAAAAGAAAGAAAGAAAGCAAGAATAGAGAAAGAAGGAGATAAAGAGAGAAAAGGAAAGAAAAATAAAGAAAAAAAGAGTAAAAGAGAGAAAGAAAGAAAGAAAGAAAGAAAGAAAAAAGAAAAAGTAGGAATGAAAAAGAAATAAACAGTTGTAATTTGGTTTCATTGCATAATGAAGTTTTTACAGAAACAGAAAGTTATCTGGGTTTCTATTAAATTTCAGTCTGAATGACTGTATGTATAGAGCTCAGAATAATGCACTACCTTTAAATATCCAAATGAATTTTGTAAAAAGACAAAGCTGTTACAATCTTAAGGGGGCAGAGATTTTTGTGAAACCACAGTAGAACCAGTTTGAAGGGTCGGTCTGCCTTAATCCAGGGAATTGGATTGTGGAATTGTTTGGAGACAGATGTAAAAAAAAAAGCCAAGTCAATGTTTGTGTTCAAGAGAATGATCAAAACCGAATTGTTGAAAAAAAATATATATACAGTATTTGAATGGAGTTTAATGAGAAATGTATGAGAACTAGAAAATTGAATGAGTTATTCCTCTTGTTTTGTTATTTATAGATGATTGTTGTTTGAATTGATTATTTGACACCCAGACTCTGGAATCAGCTACATCTGGACTTGTGCTCCATCGATATGGTGTTTTTTAAATCTAATCTTAAAACCTTTTTATTCAGGCAGGCTTTTGATACCTAGTGAACCATGTTCAGTTCAGTGGTGAACCATGGTTCACCACTGATAACCCACAGATGCACCCCAGTTATATTTAGCTAAAATACTGTCATACAATTCCTGTGCCACTATTGGGACCAAGCAAACAATTCAGTTTAGAAATCAGCAATGTTGCTGTATAAACAAGTTTGTAACTTTTTAGATTAATAACAATGAAGTGGTGTAGTTTACAGAGTTTAGCTTTAGTTTAAGTAGACCATATATTCAAAGTCAAAGTCAAAGTCAACTTTATTGTCAGAACTGCAATATGTACAGGACATACACAGGACCGAAATTGCGTTTCTCTCAGTCCCTCGGTGCAACAGTAACCATCTAAACACTAAACACTAAAACATTTAATACACATAAGCATAAAATAGTAAAAAAGTGTAACACTGTCCTGAGTTTTTTCATAATAGTATAAAAGTATGAAAATTTACACCAACACTGAAACACCAAACACCCCTAAAACACCAAACACCCAATGAACATAAGCATAAAATGAAATAATAAAAGTGTAATACTGTCCTGAGTTTTTGCATAGTAGTATGAAAAGTATAAAAACGTAAATCTATAAAATAAACTGAAGTTTCTAGCGTTGACATTTGCAAAGAGTGGCACAGCAGCATATAAGTTAATGTACACAGTATATGTATGAGGTAGTTGATGTTGGTATAGAGGCAAAGTGGCATATGCAGTGAGGCACATAAGGCACATTTGGCATCCTTAGATAAGGCTAGTCAGAGAATGCTGTATATGTATCTGCAGTAGTGTAGATAAAAGTAGTGTAAATGTAAACAGTAGTAATAAATGTAAAGCAGTAGTAATAAATGTAAACAGTATTAATAAATGTAAACAGTGAATGTAAACAGTAGTATGACTATAGGCAGTAATGTAATACAAACATTAGTGCAAATATGAGAAGTAGTGCAAACTGAATGAGCACATGACCGAGAGTTTAGTGAATAACCCGTTTGATGACACAGAGTCCAGTGTTAAAATCTTTGTGTTGTGTGGTAATGTGTGAGAAAGTTTTTTGTGTTAAGGCAGTTCAAATGGGAGGGGAGGCAGAGCAGGCAGAGTGTTTAGCATTCTGACTGCCTGATGAACAGAGCTATTCTTCTGCCATATTAATTTTTATTTTTCTCCTGCTTTATTTATATAGATTCAACAAGTGTACACCTTTTAAAACTTTTCTGGTATAATGACCAACAGTTTCAAAACCTTTTGAGAAACAAAGTCTGGTCTTAACGCAGTGGATTGTCTTTTTTTGGGTTCAGGGTTAGTTTTAGAACTATGTCAGTTGAGTGAGGGTACTTCTACAGTAAAGCGCTTTGTGGTGTCATTGTATGTTCCCATACAATGATGAAATTACTCTCTGCATTTAACCCAGCACACATGAGATACACCCAGGTGGAGCAGTGGGCAGCTATGTAAGTGCCCGGAGAGCAATTAAGGATTGGGTGTCTTAATAATCTCCCTTGATGATCGTTAGCTGCTCACGGTTTGATGTAGAGCTCAATGATGTGCACGCTGGACTTGAGATCAGACTGAATTCTGGGTATACTGTTTCCACTTTTATGCTGCGGATGTTGCAAGGATGTAACCAGGAGACTGATCAATTCAAGTGGTAGAATTACCATGTGTTTAATAAAAAGGTATTCAAAGTATGAGGGCTTGCAGGGGGTGTTCATTTTTGGAGCTTGGATTAAACAAAGGTTAGGTCTGGTTAGGATTAAGCACATAAGAGAAGGGAAAGCAGAGATTGTCATTATTGTATGTTTCCATACAATAGTGAAATTATTTCTCTGCATTTAACCCATCACACATGGGATGCACCCAGGTGGAGCAGTGGGCAGCTATGTAGGTGCCCGAGGAGCAATTAGGGATTAAGTATCTTGCTCAGAGACAACACAACATGTAGAAATGGCTGGGAGTCGAAACGCGATTTTCTGGTCCCAAGTCAGCTGCCCTGCCTCTACCACATCTTGGCCCCTCACCATAGTGAGGGTATGAAATGAGACTGTTATTCCTTAAAATATTTCAAGCTCTAACTTGGTAATTGCAGTCCCAATTCTAACAATATTTTCACTTGCAAAACAAACTCTTAAATTTGTTATTTTATTTTTGGAAGTCTATTTATTTTGTAATGAAAACAGTAATATATTTACAGTTACAGAAAACATGTAACTTTGTATACTGTCCTTGTTAAAGTAGATAAAACTATGGAGGAATAGGATAGAGAAAATATCCTCTATGCAATGTGCACACAAAGTAAACACTCATGCTACACACATTTTGATACCGGTACTTAATGATATCTGTCATTTTCAGAAAAACAATCTGCACATCCATCCTTTTGTCTGCCTAGAAAATTATGTGCATCTAAATACTGTATTTTGAAACACAAACAAATGCACACAGGCAGGGGAGATTTCAGTCACCCTCAACTAGACCAGTGACTGTCAGCAGACAATGTAATGTTTGTAATATGGATGCAACTGATAGCTCTCCAATTGTCATGCAAGGAAATTTAGCACTTCTCAACAGAAAGGTTGGCTAGTCTGTAGAGAAACCACAAGCTCTCCCTTTAAATAACAAATGATTCTCGGCTTGACCCTACACAGCTATCCCTAACCACAAATTTGAAGATTGTGTAGTGAAACTCGAGCCTCAGAAAATATAGAAAACATATTGCCACAACATGGATTTAGCCAAAAAAGAAGTTTATCCTGAAACAAGTTGCACGTGTCCACTCTTATAAGTATGCTGTGATAAAACTTGTGGTAAAACGTGTTTACAAACATATGTTAGACATCTTGTGTCATTCAAACAAAATACCCATCATCATTTCATAGATTTTCAAAATACTTTTTTTGGGTGAGGTTTAATGTTTAAACTTTCTGGTTTGGTGAGAGTTGTCTGAGCTGCAATTTGACCTCTAGGTCAAACTTCCCAAGTGGTTCAGTGTTGCTCCTTTTGGACAGGTCATACAACAAGAGTGCTCTCCATGGTCCTGAAACCAGGACAGAATCAATAACAGGAGCAGCAACGCTAACAAAACATTTAGCTGTGCTCCCGTGTTCTGTGTTAAACAGAGAGAAAGGCCTCCGACCAGCCGCTAAGTGTTGAGCCCACTGCTCATGACAAGATTTACTCACGTTCTCTCCGTCAGTCATTAACAGCATGTGAAACCTTTACATCAGCATTACCATAGCTACTGGTTCTTAAATGTGGGCACATAAATACAATTTAGTATTGAAACCACATTTATCAAAATGCTTGTGAAACAACAGTCCTCAAACAAATAGCTTATAGATCTGGCAAAACCTTTTCCTGATATTTTCATAGATTTTCAGTTCAGTACAGTATCTGACTATTTTCGTGGGAATATTTTGCGTCTGTTTGTTAAACCATCTAACTCTAACCTCTAAATCCAGCAGTCATAAAAATCCTTTTAAACTTAAGTGCTGAGCTGGTGTTTCGTCTGCGCATAATCAACAACTTAGCAAAATAAATAAATAAATAATAATCTGGATATTCACTTTAAAATCAGCTTGTTGTAAAACCTAAATTTATTTCCATTTCTTTAATTGAATATATGAAAAATACCAAATAGCTGACAGTAAAGTTCGCGTCCTGGCCACTACACACCTTGGGGTGTCTATGAGTGCACATCTAATTCTCCAGCTCCCCGGGCGCTTTCTATGGCTGCTCACTGCACCACCTGGTAGGTGGTTGGGTTAAATGCAGAGACGAATTTCGTCTGTGTATGGGAAACATACGCAGATGACAGGAAAAGACATTATTATTATTATTATTATTATAACAACAACATGAATCCAAAAGAGCTATTAGTTTATAACTTGTATGCAACAGATAATTGATTCCAAACCTTTTCCCCCAAACACCTCTTTTCTACACCAACAGGTACGCTGTGCCCTTTTGTCATATCCATGCACACTCCCATGAACGAACACTCATGAATGAGGGTGAGCAAAAAGTAAATAGCAATTTAACATCCTTTTATTACAGGACTTTCAGTTCAACTCAGAGTATACAGACACATGTAAAACCACTCTCCCAAATTGATAGCACAAATCCTTTTAGATAACTCAGTAGTAGAACATCTGACTAGGAGAACACTTAAAAAGGGGGAAGGAGTCCTTAGAAGACAAACAACATTAAACAATTGCCTACATCTCAAGAAAAAGGTAACTCAACAAAAAAAGCTAAAGCTGAAGCATTTCAAACTAGCACTCGTGAGCATGGACACTGCAGAAATATTAGCGGCAATAAAGAAGCTAAAAGATCTTAAAAGAGACAATGTGAACTTGAGAAGTGAAATGACTCAATTTGGACAAGAAATTAAAGGTAAGTGCAACGGACTGACAACGTAGGTGCAGAACGTGTCTGAACGAGTGGGCAAGATGTAGACGTGAGTGGAGCAGGTGGAGCGGTGGGAGGCAGAGGTGACCGCAGAACTCTAACAGCCTGGACTAGCAAAAAGATTTACTGCGTAAACTTACTGACCTGGAAGCCAGAGCCAGAACATGTGCATCTTTGGAGCGGCTGAGGGAGAAGAGGGAAACTTGCTACTTCAATTAATTGAATAACTTCTTTGAAGAAAGCTGCCTACAACTCCGGACCTGGACCTGAAAATACAATGAGCCCATCGATCTCTGGCTTCTAAGCCCCAACCCGAGGCAGCGCCGAGACCCATTGTGGTTAACTTTTAAGAATTTACAACTCAGGAGATGGTGCTGAGAGAAGCTAGGAACAAAATTTCAGCCATGTAATAAAACTCGGTATTTTGACTATGACTACCCAACAGAGATAGTTAAAATGAGAAAATAGCATGGTGGGATAAAGAAAATGCTGAAGAACAACTGCTTTCAAACAACATTCCCCATGATGAGAATCCCTTGAAGCACCGGAGTATAGAGCTACAGTATGTCAGCACACAGGAGGTGCTGCGGGAGATGAAAACACAAGAATTCCTTGTGTAGTGGCTGGAGCCCACAGGAGGACAGCAACCTGGGAGCATCAGAATTTTGAGTCAGAAAGTCAGAGCGACACAACCCTAATAGAATTCAAGATGACTGGTACTCACATCAAAAGTAGGTAAAAATCCTACTTTTAATAACAGTTTTGTAGTACCTGTATTTATTCCATATTCAGTCAGTACAAGTAGTACTGTTCATAGTTTATAAGAGGATATGTTAAAAACATTGTTTGTAAACACTAAATACCACAGAGTTAGGTTATTGTCATTGTTATTATCATGGTGGTAGAGATGATATGAGGAACGTAGCGTCAATGTTCAGTAACAACTGAGGGATAAAAAAACATTTTTAAATCCATTTGTTCTTGTCTTGGTTGATTTGAACCTCTTCCCTGATGGTAACAGGTCAAACAGATCATGTCCAGGGTGATGGGTCCTGTAAGATCCATCCATCCATCCATTATTGTCCGCTTTTTCCAAAGTCGGGTAGCGGAGGCAGCAGCTTGAGCAGGGTGGCCAAGACATCTCTTTCCATGGCCACCTCTTCCAGCTCCTATGGGAGGATTCCAAGGTATTCCCAGGCCAACAGAGAGAAAGTCTCTCTGACGTGTCCTGGGGTCTCCTCCCAGTCGGACATGCCTGAAACACCTCCCTAGGGAGGCACCCAGGGGGCATCCTTAACAGATGCCCGAACCACCTCAACTGGCTCCTCTCAATGTGGAGGAGCAGCGGTTCTACTCTGAATCTCGACCAAATAACTGAACTTCTTACCCCATCTCTAGGGGAGAGTCCAGCTACCCTGCGGAGGAAACTAATTTCATCTGCCTGTATCCAAATCTCATTCTTTCGATCACTACCCAAAGTTTATGACCATAGGTGAGGGTAGGAATATAGACTGACCGGTAAACAGAGAGCTTTGCCTTACAGCTAAGCTCTCTTCATCACAATGGACCGGCACAGAGTCTGCAATACTGTAGACACGGCACCAATCCATCTGTCAATCTCACGCTCCACTCTTCCCTTTTTCGTGAACAAAATCCCAAGATACTTGAACTCCTCCACTTGAGGCAGAACCTCACCCTCGAACCGAAGAGAGCAATCCACCCTTTTTTGAGTGAGGACCATGGCCTCAGATTTGGAATTGCTGATTCTCATCCCAGCCGCTTCACATTCAGCTGCTAACTGCTCCAGTGAGAGCTGAAGATCCCAGCATGATGATGCCAGCAGGACTACATCATCTGCAAATAGCAGAGAAGGAATCCTGAGGCCACCAAACCAGAATCCCTCTGCCCCCTGGTTGCACTGAGAAATTCTGTCCAAACAAGTTATGAATAGAATCGGTGACTATGGGCAACCTTGTTGGAGTCCAATTCCCATCCTGAAGGGGTCTGACTTACTACCAGCAATGCGAACCAAACTCTCGCACCACTTGTATAGGGACCAAACAGCCCATAGCAACGGGCCCCCAATCCCATACTCACAAAGCACACACCACAATGTACTTCAAGGAACATGGGTGAAAGCATTCTCCAAGCCCATAAAACACATGTAGACTGTATAGGCAAAATCCCATGACCCCATGACGACTCTAGTGAGGGTAAACATCAGATCCAGTGTTCCACTGCCAAGATAGAACCCATTCCTCCTGGATCTGAGAATCGACCAATGATCGGACTCACTTCTCGTCTTCAACCTTCATCCAAGGGTCGCCTCCTCTGCGTCAATCGAGGGATCCCCTCTACATGCTGATTATGAAAACAATTGTTGCTGATGAAATCACCAACTCTAATCGTTGGGAATTACTGCTGTGGAATTACCGCTGTGGATTATAAGACTTTGCTTTCCAAGGGATCACAGACTTTGTTTTCCAAGAGTTAACAGACTTTGTTTTCCAAGGGATTAAAAGCTTTTCGCAATGGGATTACCTCCGAACAGTATGGAATTTCCAAAACTTTATGGGATTATAATTTTTGATTTTTCTTTTCCACTTGCTGGATTACTTCAAGATC
>JBBPBX010000314.1:51382-109414 GCA_038048925.1 Garcialebias charrua
CCAAACAGCCCCACAATATCCAGAGCCTTAGGGAAATCAGTGCAAATTTCATCCACTTCTGTAGCCCTGACGCCACGAAGCTTTTTAACTATCTCAGCAACCTCAGCCATGGTTATGGACAGACCAACCCTGAAGTCCACCAATTCAGCTTCTTCCATGGAAGACATGCCAGTGGGATTGAGAGGGTCTGAGAAGTATTCCTTCCACCTCCCAATGACATCACTGGTTGAGGTCAACAGCACCCCACCTTCACTGAACACAGTGTTAGTAAAGAACTGTTTCCCCCTCCTCAGCCACCTGATGGTTTACCAGAATCTTCTCGGAGCTGAATGAGAGTCATCATCCAAGGCCTTAGTGAACTCCTCCCACATCCAAGCTTTTGCCTCAGCAACAGCCAAGGCTGTGGACTGTTTGGCCCTCCAGTACTCCTCAGCTGCCACCTGTGCGGAGTCCCACCAGCCAATAGGGACCAATAGGACCCATTCTTCAGCTTAACAGCCTCCCTAACTCAGGGTGTCCACCACCTAGTTCAAGGATGGTCATCGCAAGAATAACAGACAACCTTGCGGCCATAGCTCAAGGCAGCCACTTCATCAATTGATTCACGGAACATGACCCACACCAGACTCAATATTCTTCGCTTCAGCTGGGATGTGGTTAAAGCTCTTCCAGAGGTTTGAGTTGAAGATCTTTCTGACGGGTTCTTCTGCCATGCATTCCCAGCAAACCCTCACTACACGTTTGCATCTACCAGGTCTGTCTGGCATATTCATCCATCATCTGATCCAACTCACTACCAGGTGGTGATCAGTTGACAGCTCAAATTCTCTCTCCATTTGAGTGTCCAAACAAATGGCCGCAAATCAGATGACATGACTACAAAGTCAATCATCAATCTAAAACCTAGGGCATTCTGCGTCCAAGTGCACTTAGAGACACCCTTATGTTCAAACATGGTGTTTGTGATGGACAAACTATGACTTGCACAGAAGTCCAACAATAGAACACCACTCAAGTTCAGATCAGAGTGGCCATTCCTCCCAATCACGCCCCTGCATGTCACACTGTTATTACCCATGTGGGTGGGCATTGAAGTCCTCCAGCAGAATAAATAAGTCCTCAGCTCGTGCATCTTTCAGCACCCCCGCCAAGGACTCCAAGAAGGTTGGATACTCTAAACTGCTCTTTGGTGCATAAGCACAAACAACAATCAGAGCCCGTCCCCCCATCTGAAGGTACATGGATTCTACCCTCTCATCTATCTAATGGAAGTGTCATAATTTACACAACAGTTTTCAACAATGCTTTAAAAAGTCCATTTATAAAGTTGTCAGTTTCAATTCAGTTTTTCTGGTAGGACACTGTGCTATTGTTGGTCTGTGCTGGTGAAGATTCTCAGTCGTCCAGGACATGATAAATCAAAAAGGCGTTCAATTCAAGATCAACTGGACTTTATTTGTAACAGAAGACGTTTCGCTTCTCATCCGAGAAGCTTTATCAATTCAATGAACCAGACTGTGTGTGCGTTTGGATTTATAACAGGAGTCACGCACCATCATATGTAAATTGCAAGCTGAGGTAACACATACATGTAAATTGACAGATCACACCTTAACAGTAGGGAGTTCCCTTGAAGTCTCTGACAGCAAACACAACAACTGTATGTAAATTGACAACAAACACCTCACAGCCCAACAGCAGAGATTTCTCAACAAAATTTGCTAGTCTAATTCACAGACAAGACACCTCTGCTCCCATCCGATGTAAAACGTTTGTGAATCAGCCCCAAAACTGAGTTGTAAGTCTTGGAAAGTCTTGTAAGTCTTGTCCCAACACAGGAGAGCCACCACCTCTGGACAAAACTCAGCTGTTCACCTTCACCTCACTGACAAGGGACACTCATTTGAGGATGAAAATGTGCAAATTTTGGACCGAGAACACAGATGGTTTGAGAGAGGTGTGAAGGAAGCTTTGTATGTTAAGAGAGAAAAACCTTCTCTTAACAGAGGAGGAGGTCTGAGATTTCAACTTTCCAAGACTTACAACTCAGTTTTGGGGCTGATTCACAAACGTTTTACATCGGATGGGAGCAGAGGTGTCTTGTCTGTGAATTAGACTAGCAAAGTTTGTTGAGAAACCTCTGTTGTTGGGCTGTGAGGTGTTTGTTGTCAATTTACATACAGTTGTTGTGTTTGCTGTCAGAGACTTCAAGGGAACTCCCTACTGTTAAGGTGTGATCTGTCAATTTACATGTATGTGTTACCTCAGCTTGCAATTTACATATGATGGTGCGTGACTCCTGTTATAAATCCAAACGCACACACAGTTTGGTTCATTGAATTGATAAAGCTTCTCGGATGAGAAGCGAAACGTCTTCTGTTACAAATAAAGTCCAGTTGATCTTGAATTGAACGCCTTTTTGATTTATTGTTGGTCTGTTGAAGATATTGTCTTTATTGACAACTAAAGACAGCAAAAATTCTAACTACTTGAATTCCCATTGTAAAACTGCAGTTTATTTGTTAGGGAACCAGTGATGAATACATCAATTGTTCATCTAACATCATTTGATCATCTCTGAGATGCCAAAGGGTCCTTACATCTGGCACAGTTTGACATGCAAAATGGAAATTAGGCTGCATGTGAATGTCATTTGTTGGTTTTGTTTGTATGAAACACAAAAAGCTGTATTAAATATTTCTGAATAAATTAATTTTGTATGAGTAGACTGTTGAATGGATAATTTGTGAATTATTACCAATTCACCATTTATCAAACCTCAGGGCAGCACTCCTAGAGAAAACTATAAATCTATGATTTTTAGGATTATCAGTCTCAATAAATCACCCCATATCATGAATTCTTTTCTTCAGAGTAATATCATAATTATATCAAAATTCATACAACTGAATGAAGTTTGGCACAGTTTATGTGATGTTTATTGACATATATTATTAAAGCGCGGCAACCATCGAATGGCTGGTAAGCCTAGCGACCAGGCCTCGGCCTTCGGTTGGATAACCGATTAACCATAACCACCAAGCCGGAAATACGGTGAGTACTGTCGAGTAAATTTAGAAGGGTAAAGCAAGAGTCGCAGGAACAAAACTCTGAAGACATGGAGGAAATTAAAAAGTCATTAAACTTCATGAGTGCTGAACTAGCAAAGTTAACATCACAACAAGAACTCCTAATTGGACTATTTGAGGAAGTGAATAAACGTAATCTTCAAATAAGTAATAAAGATGAGAAAATAGCTGAACTTGAACAAAAAATTGACAATTTGGAACAAAATGCAAGACAAGATAACCTGGTGATAACTGGACTTGAAGTTAAGTCTCGGTCATTTGCAAAAGTTGTTGCTGGTGCTAAAACAACAGAAGATGCATCACAACAAAAGCTACAGCCTCTGGAGGAGCAGGTGTTGTCTTTTTTGCAGGACAAGGAAATTAACACATAGCATGAGGATATTACACCATGCCTAGTAAATCTGAAAAATCCAAGCCAGCAATAGTTGTCAGGTTCAGTAGCAGGAAATTAAGAAATAATGTAATAATGCAAGCTAAAAAACTTAAGGGAACAAAAGTTTACATAAATGAACATTTAACAATAAAGAATGGCAATATTGCATGCAAAGCAAGGTTGTTAAAAAAAATGAAAATAGTATCAACATGGATAAGAAACGGAAATATCTGGATCAAAATACAGGAAGGATCACAGGCTAAAATAATAAAAGAACTGAAGGGTATGGAAAAATTTAGTTGATCTCGGGAGATGACTAATTATAAATCATTGAAATAATTCAAACACAAAATTGACAAAATATACAGTCTAATGAACAAATACATTGAAACATGACAACGTTCGAAGATTCAGAATCAAAAATATATGATGTTGAAGATGTGATTGATACAAATTTCTTTCCAGTTATAAAATATTGTGAATATTATAATGAAAAGCAGTTTAATGATATCAACATGACAAATGGAAGTCTCTCTATTATCCATTTCAATAGTAGAAGTATAAATGCAAATATATCTAAGATAACAGATTATTTAAAACAATTAAACAACCTTTACATCAATAGCACTATCAGAGACATGTTTAAATGATGAAAATATAAATAATGCTCATATTGAAGGGTATGAATTCTATCATGGTAAATAGAGCTTACTTATATAGCACTTTCCAGCCCCCTATGAGGGGTCCCAAAGCACTTCACAGTACCAGCCATCCACCCATTCATACACCGGTAGCAGTAGACTACCACGCAAGGTGCCAGCCAGTCCTACCGGGAGCAACTCGGGGTTAGGTGTCTTACCCAAGGACACAACAAGGTATGCAGTGACTGGGGATCGAACCCCGGACATTCCGGTCCTGAGCTGGCTGCCCTACCTCTACACCATCTCAGCCCCATATCATATGAACAGAAAAAATAAAAGAGGTGGTGGAGTGGCTCTATTTGTAAATAGTGAAATAAAATGCAAATTAATTAAGGAAATGTCAATAATCGTTGATAATATAATGGAATTGATAACAATAGAAATAATAAATAAAAATGATAAAAACCTCATAATAAGATGTGTATATTGATCGCCAGGCTCAAATATAGAATTATTCACAGATAAAATCAGGAAACTATTAGAAAAAAATTGTAAAATATATATATATATATATATATATTTTTTTTTTTTATGTGGAGATCAATATTGACTTGGGGAATAAAACAGATTCAAACAATATCAGTATATTTATAAATTCAATGTATAGTTTAAATCTTTACCCATTGATATCAAAGCCAACAAGTATTACAACTCATAGTGCTACAATAATTGATAATATTTTCACAAATATAACAAATGGGGATGTGACAGGTGGTATTTTAACGACTGATTTTAGCGATCATTTTCCAGTTTTCACAATTTACAAAAAAACATTAAAGCATAATGAAAACAATTACAAGAAAGAAAAAAATACATTAAAAAAAAGCTTTGGATAAATTAAAAGATGATTTAGATACACAAAATTGGGAAGAAGTGTATGTTGATGATGTAAACAGATCATATCATGAGTTTATGAATATCTCAGAAGCTCTATATGAAAAAAATTGTGTGCAAAAAATGTATACTAAGAAGAATATTGTTGACCAACCATGGATGATGAAAAGATTAAGAAACGCTTGTAAAAAGAAGAACTATTTGTATTCATGTTTCTTGAAATCAAGAACACAAGAGATAAAAGATAAATATAAGAAGTACAAAATTACATTAGTGGGGATTACAAGAAAACATAACAAGGAATATTATAGTGATTTATTAAATAAAAATAATGGTGATATGAAAGCAACATGGCGAATAATGAATAGTGTTCTGAAAAAACACAAAGTAAAAACTGGCATTTCACAGCATTTTGTAAATAATGAGGAAATCTATGATGAAAATGAAATTGTAAATGGATTTAATCAATAGTTTATGAATGTTGGATCAAACCTTGCAAGCTTCAATACCAATAGTAGATAATAATGTGAGCCATTTAATTAAAGGTTGAGTAAACAGTATTTTTCTAAATGGAACTGATAATGAAGAAATAATGAATGTAGTAAAAAATCTTACAGACAAGAGATCAAAGGACTGGGTGGACATGGATATGATCTTTGTAAAAGATATAATGAGTCATTTTATTGAGCTGTTTACATATATATGTAATTAATCATTTTCAACAGGAATATTTCCAGATAAAATGAAAGTAGCAAAGGTAGTTCCTCTTTTTAAAAATGGTGATAAATGTGTGTTTAACAATTACAGACCGATATCCTTGTTACCACAGTTCTCAATAATTCTAGAGAAATTATTTTTGACCAGATTAGACAAATTTATTGATAAACAAAATATTCTAAGTGTTAGGGTCCAGGCTCAGGGACCGTGGAAAGAACCCATTTGCAGACAGGACTCAGGAGGCAAAGTACAAAAATAAATACTTTAATTGTTCAAACAGAAAAAAGGCTGACAATGGCAGCATAACTCACATAACTCAGGGAACTCGGGGAACAGGACTAGGATGAACCCAAAACGATGACGAACCGACAAAGACAGAACTCACAGAGGAACTTATATACACACAGGCAGGGCTTGGGACAAAGGTGAAAATAATCAGACTGATTGGAGCACAACACCAGGAAGGACCAGAGTGAACACTTGGGGAAGTAATAAATAACAGACCAGGGCAAGGGAACTAACTAAAACATGTAACATGAATAACTAAACTGGGGCTGAACAGAGAAGTAAACTAAACAGGAATTTAACTAATCTGGAGCAGGACAGGGAAATAAACTAAATCTGAAATAACTAAAATGGAGCAGGGTAGGTTGAATGGAAAACACATGGAAAGTCCAGGAGAGGGAGCCAACCTCACAGTGGGAACAAAGAGCTGACTAAACAAACAGAACACAGAAACAAAAACAGAAAGCTTAACAGGGCAAGACAAAGACACTAGACAACTGAGAGGAGACAAAGAACTAAATTAAACTCAAGAGAAGACTAAAAGAAATACAAACAGACATAACACAGAAACACCAGACAACAGAAGACAGACCATGACACTAAGTAACAGTCAATATGGGTTCAGAGCAAAACATTCTACATCTATGGCTCTCATGAAATTAATAGAACAAATAACTACAGCTGTCGATCAAAAACAATATTGTGTAAGTGTATTTGTTGACCTAAAAAAGCATTCAACACAATTGATCATACTATTCTCCTTGATAAATTACATAATATGGTATTAGAGGTCTAGTGGGTATGTAGTTATTTGAAAGACAGGAAACAGTTTGTACAAATAGATGATGTGAGATCAAACCTCTTCAATATTACATGCAGAGTTCCTCAAGGATCTGTACTTGGACCAAAGTTATTTATTTTATATTTAAATGACTTGGTAAATGTGTCAGGACTCCTTAAATGTGTCCTTTTTGCTGATGATACCACCTTTTTTTATTCAGGTAAAGATATAGAGCAGATGTTGGAACTAATGAAAATGGAGTTTGTCAAAATACAAACTTGGTTTATACTTAATAAATTATCTTTAAACCTGGATACAACTAATTGTATGATATTTAGTAATAAAAAGAAAACTGTTGATGTTCCATTTAAAATTGAAGGTTCTGAGATTTGTATAGTGAGTGAAGTGAAGTTTTTGGGTGTAATCATTGATGACAAACTGACATGGAAACAACACATGAATTCTGTAAAAATACAAATATCTAAATCTATTACATTACTGTACAAAGTCAGGGACCTATTAGATGATAAAGCTCTGTATTTGTTGTATAACACAATCATTGTTCCACACTTTATCTATTGTATTGATATTTGGGGAAAAGCGTGTAAAATAATTACAAATCCTATTTTTATTTTACAGAAAAGAGTTGTAAGAATTATCACAAGGAAGCATTACTGTCATCCATCAAGTACATTATTTAAACAACTGAAATTACATGATTTGGTAGGTTACAGTATTTTGTCAGTTATGGACAGAGCAAAAATAATGCATTACCTTTGAATCTCCAGGTGCATTTTGTTAAAAGACAAAGTTGTTACATTCTCAAAGGGACGGAGACATATGTTAAACCACAGGACAGAACCAGTTTAAGGGGACGGTCTACCTTAATTCAGGGAATTGGATTGTGGAATGGTTTGGAGAATGTTCTAAAAGAAACCAAGTCAATGTTTATGTTTAAGAAAATGATCAAAACCAAATAGTTAAAAAAAATATGCAGTAGTTTAATGTGTAATGTATGNATTTTACCATGCCATTATTTTGAAATTCCACATCAGATCTGGATGACACTTGCTGTGAGTCTTCTGGAGGAGTCCCTGTGTCAGCCTGAAGTGAAAGCAGTCAGTAATAACAAAGGGTTTCCCAGCAATAAGCGTGTCAACTTGGGTAAAACAGAGCAATCGGTCTTATTTTACCTTAACATTATTTTGAAATTCCACATCAGATCTGGATGACACTTGCTGTGAGTCTTTTGGAGGAGTCCCTGTGTCAGCCTGAAGTGAAAGCAGTCAGTAATAACAAAGGGTTTCCCAGCAATAAGCAAGTCAACTTGGGTAAAACAGAGCAATTGGTCTTATTTTACCATGCCAATTTTGAAATTCCACATCAGATCTGGATGACACGCTGCATATTCTATGTTTATTTGTTAATAAAACGTTCTAAAAAATAAAATAAAACCATGGAGCGCTGGTCCAGCACACCAGAAGACCAGAAAATCTGCAGGGACTCGGGCAGCAACGTAAAACCCGAGTTTAATGCTCTCGTGACAACCTCAGTCATTTCCTCATTCATTGCACTCAGCGGAGGGAGAGGAGGAGGAGCGATCACTTGACTTTTGGCAAAAAAACAAAAGAAAACTCCAGATAAGAGATTAAGAAGGGGAATTTAATACATTTGTGTCACATATAAAACAGTCCTGCATCGCTTTGCATCGCTTTGAATGAGAACATGCGGATGCTCGCTGGCTGCGCACTGGGACAGGTGGGGGCGTGGGTTAGGGGCCAAAAACTCCGCCTTCTGTTCTCTGATTGGTCCGGTCAAAAATCTGCTGGCGAAATCCTTCTCTATGGGAGAAGTCCCAGACGGAGCAGTGAAGGGAAAATAGAATTGAGCGGAGCTACGTAGGAAGGCAAGGGCCTGGCTAGTCTCCTCTCCTCATCAGCTTCATTCAGCGCACCTGTCTGCTGCTCTTTTTAAACGCACTCCGGACTCTGCCTCCCTGCCAGCTTGTCTGATCGCCTTGCGCCTGAAGAAATCCAGCGTTCTGTTCCTGACCTTCCTGTGTTTTGACACTCTTCATGATCACGGATTACTCCCCTCTGCCTTGCCCTCAACGGATTATTTCTGCCCATCGGATATCTGGACCTTGACTCTCGCTGAACCCCCATGGATAAGTACTGCCGCTTTGCCTCTCTGTGTATGACCCACGCCTGTATCTTGACCACGATCTTGACTCCGGACTCTTGGAGCAGTTAATTATTGGAACCAAGCCGCACTCGAGCAGAAGAGGAGCCGTGTAACTCTCACGTGTCACGTGACCCAGCTGTACCTCAGACCCCCCTCCCTCTGACGTCATTGCAGCCTTTGCATCACCAACTGTGATTAAACTCTGCAGAGTCTCAGCGGACATCCCCCTTTTTCTGACGAAGTGGTTGATAATAAACTTTTTTCGTTCACTCCTGTGTTGTGGTTGAATTTCCGGGTCCCCATTGTGAATCATTACAGCACAATCTGGCCACAATGGACCCGTCACACACACAGGAGTGCGTTCAGGAGTTGATATTGCAATAAATAGCTTGGAAATGAATATGCAAGAAATGATGAATATATTAACTAAACCCTCCACAGCTACGTCCACCCCTCCTTCCCAGCACATAGAGGTCTCACCTCGTTGCCAAGCCTCCCCAAATCATGAACCACGCTTAACGCCTCCCGAGATGTTTAAAGGTGAGCCAAACCAATGTCGACCCTTTATCACCCAATGTGAGATTCACTTTGAATTACAGCCTTCCTCCTTCCCTACTGATCGGGCCAAGTCGCCTATATTATCTGTCTACTTTCTGGCAAGCCTAAAATATGGGGAACAGCAGAGTGGTAGCGAGACTCTCTGATTTGCTATAACGTCAAAGACTTTGCCAAGGAGCTTATCAGGGGTGTTTGACCCCATCCTGCCCCAGAGAGAAGCAGCAAGGGGCTTATTCAGGCTGAAACAGGGCAAAAGGAGGGTGACTGAGTATATTGTGGATTTTCACCACTTGTCACCTGATTGTAGATGGAATGATGAAGCTCTTTGCGACGCTTTTCACCAGGGGCTTAGTGATGCGATCAAAGATGAACTCTCCATCCGAGATGCTCCCACTGACCTGGAGGAGTTAGAATCTCTCGCCACGAGGATTGACCTGAGGAGTCAAGAACGGAGGCGAGAGAGGAACTTCCCCAACCGACCTCTGTGCAATGCGTCTGAGTCTAGACCCAGCCCCCAACCAGCATCAACATCCCCTTAGGTGGTCTCATCCCAGGTAACAGAACCCATGCAGATTGGAAGATCCCAGTTATCTGCTCAAGAGAGGGAGCATAGACAAAGAAATGGGCTTTGCTTCTATTGTGGAGGAGTGGGCCATCTGCTGTCTCGATGTCCAGTAAAAGACCAGGCTCAGTAGGCAGGAGGTTCCTACTGAGTCAGAGAACCAAGTCCTCCATGTTGTCAGTACAGGCCACTCTCTTGAATAAAAATAGTGAAAGAACAGTCTCTGTGTTTGTTGATTCAGGAGCTGATGCTGAATTTATGGACTTAGAATTTGCTAAAGCACACAATATTCAGATTCAACCAACTGTTAAAGAGCAGGAGGTCTTAGCCATTGAATGTCATCTTATTCATAAGATCACCCATGTGACTGTTCCAGTTAAGATGGTAATTGCAGGCAATCACCATGAAATTATTTCATTTTCAGTAATCAGATCCCCTGAAATCCCAGTTATTTTGGGGGCCTCATGGTTAAAGAGGCATAACCCACACATTGATTGGGTTAAAGGGCAGGTCCTAGGCTGGTCTCCGGAATGCCTTTCCACCTGTCTATTACGGGCTAAGGTTTCTGACTCTGACTCAACCCCAAACCAAGAAACCTTCCCTGACCTATCAAAAGTTCCCCCCGAATACCACAACCTCAAGGAGGTGTTCAACAAACATCGTGCTACCTCTCTTCCCCCTCACAGACCTTATGACCGTGCCATTGACCTTCTTCCTGGCACTTTTCCCCCAAGGGGTCGTCTTTACTCTTTGTCTGGACCAGAGGACCAAGCTATGCGGGATTATATCAATGACTCGCTCAGGGCAGGTATCATACACGTCCTTCGTCTTCTCCAGCAGATGCCGGCTTCTTTTTTGTGGGTAAGAAAGATGGGTGCTTAAGGACGTGTATTGATTACAGAGGACTCAATGAAATCACATTAAAGAACCGTTATCCTCTTCCCCTCATGAACACTGCGTTTGAAGCTATTCAGGGTTCAACAATCTTCACTAAACTTGATCTCAGAAATGCATATCACCTAGTTCGAATAAGGGAGGGAGATGAGTGGAAGACTGCTTTTAACACCCCTACTGGTCAGTGGTCATTATGAATATTTGATGATGCCCTTTGGGCTTACCAATGCATCTGCAGTGTTTCAGACCTTAGTAAATGATGTTCTTAGGGATATGATTGGACGATTTGTCTTTGTTTACCTGGATGACATTTAGATTTTTTCCAAGACCCAAGCTGTTCACAGAGAGCATGTTCGAGCTGTGCTTCTAGAATAGAATAGAATATATCTTTATTGACCTTGACATTGCACCGGGGCACAAAGACAACGTTAATGATTACGCACATTCATCATGGATAGGGACGAGCGCACGAAGTCGCAGCAGTATAAAACCGCGCCACCACAATCAGATATGGAAAAAGGAAAGACACAATAGGTATCATTTGTGTTATTCAAAAAGAGAGTCTATCAAAGATTGCCTGAGGACACTCCATGATAAAGTCCCAAAAACTCTAACAGCATTAAGCACATCACACGAGACATAGTTGCAGTTTTGACGACAGGCGGGAGGAACAGTCTGTGTGTTTCTGTTCAGATAAGAGCAGTTCGCTGGTCTCAGAGCTCGGCTCCCACCGAGAACACACACACAGAAACCTCTTGGGGGAGGGTGGATGGGAGGGCAGCGGGCCCTACAGCTCCCAGCTCAGGAGAAAATTTGTAGGCAGCATTCAAGGCCAGAGACCAGATTAGATTTGTTGCTTATTTTTCAGTCAGACCACAGTGTTCTTTTTACTGCAGTCTTTTAGTCCAGGTGCAGCTTCTGGGTCCAAATCGCCGAATCGAGTCAGGTTCCGAGCTAAGAAAAGATCCTTCCGTATGTGCCCTGTTTTTAATCCGAGCGGCTGTAAAAACGAGTCCCACACACCACGGTCCGCGGCGGCCGCCACTCACCACCGTGTGATTCAGCTCGCACACAGCTGGGAAGGTCATTCATAGCCTGGTTCAAAGCATTTTTGCTGAGCAGGAAGTCTCGCCAGCTCGCCGATCGCGGCGGTCCCTCAGCCTTCAGTGGCAAGATCCACCGGTATCCCAATAAATCACAGAGGTTCCACGTCCCCGACAGAGTGAGCGGACAGTTACATTAGCCTGCTCATCGAGTCCATAATGTAGCTCACCGCATGCGTGTCGAAAGGGCGCTCTGGCTCTCCCCGGCCAGAACGCTTCGTGGAAATTTATGTTATCGATAGTATCGATAGATGAAATGGCCCAGAAAGCAGTCCACGCACATAAATCCATCCCAAATTGGTTCGAGCGAGCGCTGAAGAGTTATAGACGAGACAAATGCAGAAGCAGGGAGGGGGAAACCAGCGAGGTGAGGAGCGAAAGGAGATGCGACCTTCCCTGTCGAGAGCTGAAGCAAGAAGCTTCTTTGACTCCTGCAGAATAATCTCTTCACCAAGGCAGAGAAATGTGAGTTCCATCTCTCCACTATTTTCTTTCTGGGTTTCACTATCTCTCCTAACAAAATCTCCATGGATCCATGTAAGTTAGAGGCCATCCAGAGTTGGCCCACCCTACAAAACATTAAACAGCTCCAAAGGTTCCTAGGTTTTGCAAACTTTTACTGCCGGTTCATCAGGAATTACAGATCTGTTGCTTCACCCCTTCATGCACTAACCTCTTCTAAGAAACCCTTTTGCTGGACTCCATCGGCCGATCAAGCCTTTTCCCATCTTAAGAAATTATTCACGGCTGCCCCCATCCTTCTCTCGCCTGACCCCTCTCGTCAATTCATTCTTGAGGTTGACCCATCAGGTTCTGGTATTGGAGCTGTTCTCAGCCAAAGAGGCATGGATAACAAGACTCACCCATGTGCTTTTTTTCCAGAAGCCTTTCTCCAGCCGAGAGAAATTATGATGTTGGAGACCGAGAGCTCCTAGCGGTGAAGCTTGCACTGGAGGAATGGAGGCATTGGCTGAAAGGAGCTAAGGAACCTTTTATTGTGTGGACTGACCATAAGAATCTTCAGTACATAAGATCTGCCAAAAGGCTCAACCCGAGGCAGGCCAGGTGGGCTCTATTCTTTAGTCGTTTCAATTTTGCCTCGTCTTACAGACCCGGCTCCAAAAATATAAAACCTGATGCCCTCTCTCGAATCCATGAGACCCTAGAGGAGGAGGGAACTGAGGTGATGGACTACATCCTTCCCGCGTCTGTACGATTGGCAGTCACTCGACTGGACCTGGAGGGAAAGGATGAGCAGGCCCATCGGCAACACCCTGTGCCCAGTGACTGTCCCAAGGATCGTCTTTTTGTCCCAGACAACCTCATCACTGAGGTACTTTCATTTTGCTACAGTTCTCGACTTTTCTGTCACCCAGGTATTACCAAGACCTTGTCGGTGGTTCGAGACCATTTGTGGTAGAGGTCCATGCTTGCTGATGTCAAGGAGTTTGTTTCAGCTTGTCGGGTCTGTAGTCGAGCTAAGTCCACCCGCCGACCGCCTGCTGGATTCCTACGACCCCTTTCCATTCCTCACCGTCCTTGGTCTCACATATCCATGTACTTCATTACAGGTTTGCCCCCCTCCAAGACCTTTTCTGTTATCCTTACTATCTTTGACTGCTTTTCCAAGATGACTCACCTAGTCCCCCTTGTTAAACTCCTATCATCAAAGGAACTGGGAGAGAGTCTTTCCCGGGAGGTGTTCCGGTTCCACGGCCTCCCAGTGGATATTGTGTCAGATCGTGGTCCCCAGTTTGTTTCCCAATTCTGGAGGGAGTTCTGCAGTCTATTGGGTGTCAAAGTGAGTCTGTCCTCAGGTTTTCACCCCCAAACTGATGGACAGACTGAACGGATTAACCAAGAGATGGAGACTAAGCTTCGTTTACTGTGCGAACAGGACCCAGCTAAGTGGTCACAGAACCTTACCTGGGTGGAGTACTCCCTCAACTCTCTTCCCTCTTGTGCCACTGGTTTGTCCCCGTTCTACACGGTCTATGGGTTCCAGCCGCCTGTGTTCTCCTGTCAGGAAAGGACAGCCAGGGTCCCTTCTGCCTTTGCTGCTGCCCAAAGATGCCAAGGGGTATGGCGACGAGCGCGCAAAGCTCTACAAAGAACCTCTGCTGTGTATTCCAGGTCTGCTAACCGACGGCGTACTCCTGCACCCACGTGCCAGCAGGGACAGAGAGTGTGGCTATCTACCAGAGACCTCCCACTCTGTGTGGAGAGCCGCAAACTCGCCCCTCGCTTTGTTGGACCCTTCCTTATATCTAAGGTGATTAACCCTGTGGCAGTTCGCCTCAACCTACCCTGGACCCTTAGGGTCTGCCCCACCTTTCATGTGTCCCGTATCAAGCCACTTGCCACGTCCCGACTCTCGCCCCCCTCTGGACCCCCTCCATCTGCCCGGTTCCTCCGGGGTGGTCCTGCCTACACTGTACGATGTCTCCTTTGGTCCAGGAAATGGGGCAGGGGGATGCACTACCTGGTTAACTGGGAGGGATATGGACCTGAGGAACGCTCATGGGTGCCTGCTCGACATATCCTAGATAAGACTCTCATCAGGGACTTTCATTGTGCCTATCCCGATCAACCTGGTGGTCCATCTGGAGCTGGACCTTGAGGAGGGGGCATTGTAATGATTCACGTTCATGTCAAGTCATGCTGTGTTTTTGGGTTTGTTGTCCTGTCTCCTCTCCTCATCAGCTTCATTCAGCGCACCTGTCTGCTGCTCTTTTTAAACGCACTCCGGACTCTGCCTCCCTGCCAGATTGTCTGATCGCCTTGCGCCTGAAGAAATCCAGCGTTCTGTTCCTGACCTTCCTGTGTTTTGACACTCTTCATGATCACGGATTACTCCCCTCTGCCTTGCCCTCGACAGATTATTTCTGCCCATCTGATATCTGGACATCGACTCTCGCTGAACCCCCATGGATAAGTACTGCCTCTTTGCCTCTCTGTGTATGACCCATGCCTGTATCTTGACCATGATCTTGACTCCGGACTCTTGGAGCAGTTAATTATTGGAACCAAGCCGCACTCGAGCAGAAGAGGAGCCGTGTAACTCTCACGTGTCACGTGACCCAGCTGCACCTCCGACCCCCCTCCCTCTGACGTCATTGCAGCCTTTGCATCACCAACTGTGATTAAACTCTGCAGTCTCAGCGGACGCCCCCCTTTTTCTGACAAAGTGGTTAATAATAAACTTTTTTCATTCACTCCTGTGTTGTGGTTGAATTTCCGAGTCCCCGTTCTGAATCATTACAAAAATGTTTTTGTTTTGTTACTGTCGTCTGAAATAAAACGTTTCTACAAAGTAAATAATAAAGTTCACAAATTATTATTTGACAAACTAAATGAATGTATTTTCTGCTTCAATCAGTCTGTACCAAACATTTAGGAGAGAGAAATCATTTTAAAACTTGTACAAAGAAAATAAACTCTAAAATAATAATCATCAGTTGATCAGTGTCACATCACATCTATAAACTCAAAGTTACAAAATGTAAAAATTATTTCAGTTGACAAAACTCAGCAGAGTCTCCAAAACAATGAACATAAAGTCCAGCGTGGAGCGGCTGAGTGAACGTGGTCTGGACTCTGTGGAGGAGAGTCCTGGTTTCAGAGACTCTGTAGAAGGACAGAAGACCTGCACTGTGGTCCAGGTACACTCCGATCCTGGAGGAACCAGGACCTAAGATGGAGGTTTCGATGTTGTTGTGACAAAATATAAATCTGTCTGGAAAACAACGTAAAGACCACGATTTGTCATTCCATCCAAATAAAGATTGACGTCCTGGACCTGTTCTGCTGATGTTCTTGTAGGAGACTGCTACTTCAGCTGCTCCTCCTCTCCACTCCACCTCCCAGTAACAACGACCAGTCAGACTCTCTCTGCTCAGAACCTGAAAATAATCAATGAATCTGTCTGGATGATAAAAATAAGACTGATGAGGATCAAATGTAACTTTTCTGTTCTCCTCTGACAGTAACAGTTCTTCATTTACTGTGTTTGGATCCAGTGTGATGTCACATGAACATCTGAAGAATCCAGCTCTGCTCTTTGGTTCTAGTTCTGACAGTAAGACGTCCACCTCAGAGACAGTCAGTGAGACGTTTGTCCACGTGTCTCTCAGGGTGTCCTGCAGTTTGTCTCTGAGCTCCTCCACAGCTGCTGTCACGTCCTCAAAGTATCTCAGAGGACGGATGTTGAAGCTGGATGAGTGTGGAGACTCACCGAGTGCTGACACTGACTGGGAGTTGTGGAGGAACTGGTTGTGATCCTGTGTGTGTGAGAGCTGCTTCAGCTCAGCATCTTTCCTCTTCAGCTCAGTGATCTCCTGCTCCAGCTTCTCCTGAAGCTCCAAGACTCGACTCACTTCAGTTTCCTGCTGGGATCTGATCTGCTGCGTCACATCAGAGCTTCTCTTCTGGATGACACGGATCAGCTGAGTGAAGATCTCCTCACTGTCCTCCACTGTTTGATCAGCAGAGTGATGGATGGCCTCCACCTCCTGATGAAGCAGCTCCACATCTTTCTCTCTGTCCTGGATCTCCTGCTGGATTGTTCCTCGTCTCACCTCGACCTCTCTCTGCCTCTCAGTCCTTTCTGCTGCAGCTGAGACCGTGTCGTGGTCTTTATGTTCATCCACAGAGCAGAGATAACAGATACACTTCTGATCAGTACGGCAGAACATCTTCATCACCTCATCGTGACGAGAGCAGATGTTCTCCTGGAGGTTCTTGGAGGGCTCCACCAGCTTGTGTCTCTGAAGTGGAGCTGACTCATAATGAGGCTGAAGGTGTTTCTCACAGTAAGAGGCCAGACAGACTAAACAGGACTTGATGGCTTTCAGTTTTCTTCCAGAGCAGACATCACAGGACACATGTTCAGGTCCAGCTGTGCAGTGATCAGCAGGAGCAGCTTGGAGTCCAGTCTTCTTCAGCTGCTCCACCAGGACAGACAACATTATGTTTTTCTCCAGGACAGGCCTCGCTCTGAAGGTTCTCCTGCACTGAGGGCAGCTGTGGATTCCTGCATGATCCTCTTCATCCCAGTGGGATTTAATACAGCTCATACAGTAGCTGTGTCCACAGGAGAGACTCACCGGATCCTTCAGTAGATCCAAACAGATCGAGCAGGAGAAAGTTTCTGGGTCCAGCTGATCTCCTTTCTGTGCCATTTTGTGTTTTAGTCAGCGACTGTGTGAGTTCTTCCTGAGAAGTGAAACTGAACTCTGATCTAGAAATCACGTGTCTGTGCAGAGAGAATGAAGCCAATCCTGTCCAACATCCAGCCCCTGATGGTGACACCACCTGAAGAGGAGGGACAAGGAGACATGAGGACAGAGCGGGTGGAGCTGCTGTGTTGGAGAGCAGGAAGAAGAGGCAGAGCTTTGACACAAAAACTCTTTAACTCTTTGAGAGTTTTCATCTTTAAACCTGAGACAGCTGGAGCAGTTTTCTCACAAGATTACCTGTGGAAACCTTTACCTTGTTTACTTCATTTCATTATTTTTTACATTCGCAGGTCAACAATGCAATGAAGTGAAGAACCCTCTCAACTTGCCTTTTTTATTTATTTATATAATACAGTATTTTTTTATTTACTTATAAACTTTGCCTAATTCTATCTGGGGTTTTAACTAATACATGACCCAAAGGAAAAATCACAAAACACTTAAACGTCATTGAAATTCTGCGTACCGGTAATTATTTAAAATGATCATATCAGTACCGGCGATTCTGGACCTGCATTTATTCTATAGGTATCTCTGCAGACAGATTTGGAAGGTGTATCTAGGGGGGCACATCTGATTGGACAATATAGAAATGGGCGTGTCTGGAGGGGGGACAATGTAAAAAAAATGGGCGTGTCTAGCGGGCCACATCTGATAGGATGATAGAAAAATGGGCGTGTCTGGAGGCCACATCTGATTGGACAAATACATTTTAAAAAGACTGAACGAAAAAAACAAGCCGTTTATGTTAACCACAGACATTAAAAAAGGCATTTGATACAGTTGATCACACTATTCTCTTTGATCAACTACATAAATATGGTATTAGAGGATCTGCGTTGCAGTGGGTATGTAGTTATTTGAAAGACAGGAAACAGTTTGTACAAATAGATGATGTGAGATCAAACCTCTACAATATTACATGCGGAGTTCCTCAAGGATGTGTACTTGAACCTAAGTTAGTTCCTAACCTGTCCACAAAATGTAAATTAAACTCTTCCTGGAACTTTCCTCCAGATGAACTTCAGGATTTAGATGATTAGTTTTGAAAAAAAAAAAAAAAAATCAGAACAGTTAATGAAACAGTTCAAATAAAAATGTTACATCTCCTGTGAATATCATGAGTCAAATATCTACAAATAAAGTCACTATTTTTATTCATATTTAGACTAATTGTTTTTAAATCCAGCAGTTTGTGGAGTAACTGTTTTTATCTGTAATGTGAGAGCAGCAGTGTTTTTATTTATTGATTATTGAATGAAGCTGAAACTGATGACTGATCTTATCCAGCATCACATGATGAAGTAATGATGAACTCATGTTGAAGTCATGATGAACTGATAATTAAGTCATAATGAACCCATGAAGTCATGATGAACTCATGATAAAGTCAGGATGAAGTCATGATAAAGTCATGATGAAGTCATAATGAACTCATGATGAATTCATGATGAACTAATGATGAAGTCATGATGAACTTCATCCTCTGAACAGTGTCTGGATCTCCTGCAGAAAGTGTCAACAGGTTGATTCTTCGTTAAAAGATGATCTTCAGGTCAACTAAAAATAAAGACGTGTTTATTAAATTCATCTGTCAACAAATGTTGCTCAGTTTGTTTTGCAGATAAAAAGACAAATAACGAGAATCCTTTCATTAATTTTGTTTGTTGACTATTTTTATTTTATTATTCTCATTAAAATGTGTAATGATTCACGTTCATGTCAAGTCATGCTGTGTTTTTGGGGTTGTCCTGTCTCCTCTTCCTGGTTAAAACCAGACCCTTGTCCTTCACTTTGCTTCGTACTAGGGTCTGGACTTTGTGTTATAGAGAACCGATTCTTGCTGGAGGCGTGGCCTCTGCTGAGGAACAAAACCATTGGATCTTAGAACATTTTTGAACAGGGAAAGCATTCTGCTCCCTCCCCCTCAGAGCCATATATGACTGTTTCCCCGTGCTCTGCTGAACTTGAGATCAGCTCCGCATCCTGCTGCTCCTCCTCCACACGCCTCTCGCTGCCGCTGCATATTCTATGTTTATTTGTTAATAAAACGTTCTAAAAAATAAAATAAAACCATGGAGCGCTGGTCCAGCACACCAGAAGACCAGAAAATCTGCAGGGACTCGGGCAGCAACGTAAAACCCGAGTTTAATGCTCTCGTGACAACCTCAGTCATTTCCTCATTCATTGCACTCAGCGGAGGGAGAGGAGGAGGAGCGATCACTTGACTTTTGGCAAAAAAACAAAAGAAAACTCCAGATAAGAGATTAAGAAGGGGAATTTAATACATTTGTGTCACATATAAAACAGTCCTGCATCGCTTTGCATCGCTTTGAATGAGAACATGCGGATGCTCGCTGGCTGCGCACTGGGACAGGTGGGGGCGTGGGTTAGGGGCCAAAAACTCCGCCTTCTGTTCTCTGATTGGTCCGGTCAAAAATCTGCTGGCGAAATCCTTCTCTATGGGAGAAGTCCCAGACGGAGCAGTGAAGGGAAAATAGAATTGAGCGGAGCTACGTAGGAAGGCAAGGGCCTGGCTAGTCTCCTCTCCTCATCAGCTTCATTCAGCGCACCTGTCTGCTGCTCTTTTTAAACGCACTCCGGACTCTGCCTCCCTGCCAGCTTGTCTGATCGCCTTGCGCCTGAAGAAATCCAGCGTTCTGTTCCTGACCTTCCTGTGTTTTGACACTCTTCATGATCACGGATTACTCCCCTCTGCCTTGCCCTCAACGGATTATTTCTGCCCATCGGATATCTGGACCTTGACTCTCGCTGAACCCCCATGGATAAGTACTGCCGCTTTGCCTCTCTGTGTATGACCCACGCCTGTATCTTGACCACGATCTTGACTCCGGACTCTTGGAGCAGTTAATTATTGGAACCAAGCCGCACTCGAGCAGAAGAGGAGCCGTGTAACTCTCACGTGTCACGTGACCCAGCTGTACCTCAGACCCCCCTCCCTCTGACGTCATTGCAGCCTTTGCATCACCAACTGTGATTAAACTCTGCAGAGTCTCAGCGGACATCCCCCTTTTTCTGACGAAGTGGTTGATAATAAACTTTTTTCGTTCACTCCTGTGTTGTGGTTGAATTTCCGGGTCCCCATTGTGAATCATTACAGCACAATCTGGCCACAATGGACCCGTCACACACACAGGAGTGCGTTCAGGAGTTGATATTGCAATAAATAGCTTGGAAATGAATATGCAAGAAATGATGAATATATTAACTAAACCCTCCACAGCTACGTCCACCCCTCCTTCCCAGCACATAGAGGTCTCACCTCGTTGCCAAGCCTCCCCAAATCATGAACCACGCTTAACGCCTCCCGAGATGTTTAAAGGTGAGCCAAACCAATGTCGACCCTTTATCACCCAATGTGAGATTCACTTTGAATTACAGCCTTCCTCCTTCCCTACTGATCGGGCCAAGTCGCCTATATTATCTGTCTACTTTCTGGCAAGCCTAAAATATGGGGAACAGCAGAGTGGTAGCGAGACTCTCTGATTTGCTATAACGTCAAAGACTTTGCCAAGGAGCTTATCAGGGGTGTTTGACCCCATCCTGCCCCAGAGAGAAGCAGCAAGGGGCTTATTCAGGCTGAAACAGGGCAAAAGGAGGGTGACTGAGTATATTGTGGATTTTCACCACTTGTCACCTGATTGTAGATGGAATGATGAAGCTCTTTGCGACGCTTTTCACCAGGGGCTTAGTGATGCGATCAAAGATGAACTCTCCATCCGAGATGCTCCCACTGACCTGGAGGAGTTAGAATCTCTCGCCACGAGGATTGACCTGAGGAGTCAAGAACGGAGGCGAGAGAGGAACTTCCCCAACCGACCTCTGTGCAATGCGTCTGAGTCTAGACCCAGCCCCCAACCAGCATCAACATCCCCTTAGGTGGTCTCATCCCAGGTAACAGAACCCATGCAGATTGGAAGATCCCAGTTATCTGCTCAAGAGAGGAAGCATAGACAAAGAAATGGGCTTTGCTTCTATTGTGGAGGAGTGGGCCATCTGCTGTCTCGATGTCCAGTAAAAGACCAGGCTCAGTAGGCAGGAGGTTCCTACTGAGTCAGAGAACCAAGTCCTCCATGTTGTCAGTACAGGCCACTCTCTTGAATAAAAATAGTGAAAGAACAGTCTCTGTGTTTGTTGATTCAGGAGCTGATGCTGAATTTATGGACTTAGAATTTGCTAAAGCACACAATATTCAGATTCAACCAACTGTTAAAGAGCAGGAGGTCTTAGCCATTGAATGTCATCTTATTCATAAGATCACCCATGTGACTGTTCCAGTTAAGATGGTAATTGCAGGCAATCACCATGAAATTATTTCATTTTCAGTAATCAGATCCCCTGAAATCCCAGTTATTTTGGGGGCCTCATGGTTAAAGAGGCATAACCCACACATTGATTGGGTTAAAGGGCAGGTCCTAGGCTGGTCTCCGGAATGCCTTTCCACCTGTCTATTACGGGCTAAGGTTTCTGACTCTGACTCAACCCCAAACCAAGAAACCTTCCCTGACCTATCAAAAGTTCCCCCCGAATACCACAACCTCAAGGAGGTGTTCAACAAACATCGTGCTACCTCTCTTCCCCCTCACAGACCTTATGACCGTGCCATTGACCTTCTTCCTGGCACTTTTCCCCCAAGGGGTCGTCTTTACTCTTTGTCTGGACCAGAGGACCAAGCTATGCGGGATTATATCAATGACTCGCTCAGGGCAGGTATCATACACGTCCTTCGTCTTCTCCAGCAGATGCCGGCTTCTTTTTTGTGGGTAAGAAAGATGGGTGCTTAAGGACGTGTATTGATTACAGAGGACTCAATGAAATCACATTAAAGAACCGTTATCCTCTTCCCCTCATGAACACTGCGTTTGAAGCTATTCAGGGTTCAACAATCTTCACTAAACTTGATCTCAGAAATGCATATCACCTAGTTCGAATAAGGGAGGGAGATGAGTGGAAGACTGCTTTTAACACCCCTACTGGTCAGTGGTCATTATGAATATTTGATGATGCCCTTTGGGCTTACCAATGCATCTGCAGTGTTTCAGACCTTAGTAAATGATGTTCTTAGGGATATGATTGGACGATTTGTCTTTGTTTACCTGGATGACATTTAGATTTTTTCCAAGACCCAAGCTGTTCACAGAGAGCATGTTCGAGCTGTGCTTCTTCGACTCCTGCAGAATAATCTCTTCACCAAGGCAGAGAAATGTGAGTTCCATCTCTCCACTATTTTCTTTCTGGGTTTCACTATCTCTCCTAACAAAATCTCCATGGATCCATGTAAGTTAGAGGCCATCCAGAGTTGGCCCACCCTACAAAACATTAAACAGCTCCAAAGGTTCCTAGGTTTTACAAACTTTTACTGCCGGTTCATCAGGAATTACAGATCTGTTGCTTCACCCCTTCATGCACTAACCTCTTCTAAGAAACCCTTTTGCTGGACTCCATCGGCCGATCAAGCCTTTTCCCATCTTAAGAAATTATTCACGGCTGCCCCCATCCTTCTCTCGCCTGACCCCTCTCGTCAATTCATTCTTGAGGTTGACCCATCAGGTTCTGGTATTGGAGCTGTTCTCAGCCAAAGAGGCATGGATAACAAGACTCACCCATGTGCTTTTTTTCCAGAAGCCTTTCTCCAGCCGAGAGAAATTATGATGTTGGAGACCGAGAGCTCCTAGCGGTGAAGCTTGCACTGGAGGAATGGAGGCATTGGCTGAAAGGAGCTAAGGAACCTTTTATTGTGTGGACTGACCATAAGAATCTTCAGTACATAAGATCTGCCAAAAGGCTCAACCCGAGGCAGGCCAGGTGGGCTCTATTCTTTAGTCGTTTCAATTTTGCCTCGTCTTACAGACCCGGCTCCAAAAATATAAAACCTGATGCCCTCTCTCGAATCCATGAGACCCTAGAGGAGGAGGGAACTGAGGTGATGGACTACATCCTTCCCGCGTCTGTACGATTGGCAGTCACTCGACTGGACCTGGAGGGAAAGGATGAGCAGGCCCATCGGCAACACCCTGTGCCCAGTGACTGTCCCAAGGATCGTCTTTTTGTCCCAGACAACCTCATCACTGAGGTACTTTCATTTTGCTACAGTTCTCGACTTTTCTGTCACCCAGGTATTACCAAGACCTTGTCGGTGGTTCGAGACCATTTGTGGTAGAGGTCCATGCTTGCTGATGTCAAGGAGTTTGTTTCAGCTTGTCGGGTCTGTAGTCGAGCTAAGTCCACCCGCCGACCGCCTGCTGGATTCCTACGACCCCTTTCCATTCCTCACCGTCCTTGGTCTCACATATCCATGTACTTCATTACAGGTTTGCCCCCCTCCAAGACCTTTTCTGTTATCCTTACTATCTTTGACTGCTTTTCCAAGATGACTCACCTAGTCCCCCTTGTTAAACTCCTATCATCAAAGGAACTGGGAGAGAGTCTTTCCCGGGAGGTGTTCCGGTTCCACGGCCTCCCAGTGGATATTGTGTCAGATCGTGGTCCCCAGTTTGTTTCCCAATTCTGGAGGGAGTTCTGCAGTCTATTGGGTGTCAAAGTGAGTCTGTCCTCAGGTTTTCACCCCCAAACTGATGGACAGACTGAACGGATTAACCAAGAGATGGAGACTAAGCTTCGTTTACTGTGCGAACAGGACCCAGCTAAGTGGTCACAGAACCTTACCTGGGTGGAGTACTCCCTCAACTCTCTTCCCTCTTGTGCCACTGGTTTGTCCCCGTTCTACACGGTCTATGGGTTCCAGCCGCCTGTGTTCTCCTGTCAGGAAAGGACAGCCAGGGTCCCTTCTGCCTTTGCTGCTGCCCAAAGATGCCAAGGGGTATGGCGACGAGCGCGCAAAGCTCTACAAAGAACCTCTGCTGTGTATTCCAGGTCTGCTAACCGACGGCGTACTCCTGCACCCACGTGCCAGCAGGGACAGAGAGTGTGGCTATCTACCAGAGACCTCCCACTCTGTGTGGAGAGCCGCAAACTCGCCCCTCGCTTTGTTGGACCCTTCCTTATATCTAAGGTGATTAACCCTGTGGCAGTTCGCCTCAACCTACCCTGGACCCTTAGGGTCTGCCCCACCTTTCATGTGTCCCGTATCAAGCCACTTGCCACGTCCCGACTCTCGCCCCCCTCTGGACCCCCTCCATCTGCCCGGTTCCTCCGGGGTGGTCCTGCCTACACTGTACGATGTCTCCTTTGGTCCAGGAAATGGGGCAGGGGGATGCACTACCTGGTTAACTGGGAGGGATATGGACCTGAGGAACGCTCATGGGTGCCTGCTCGACATATCCTAGATAAGACTCTCATCAGGGACTTTCATTGTGCCTATCCCGATCAACCTGGTGGTCCATCTGGAGCTGGACCTTGAGGAGGGGGCATTGTAATGATTCACGTTCATGTCAAGTCATGCTGTGTTTTTGGGTTTGTTGTCCTGTCTCCTCTCCTCATCAGCTTCATTCAGCGCACCTGTCTGCTGCTCTTTTTAAACGCACTCCGGACTCTGCCTCCCTGCCAGATTGTCTGATCGCCTTGCGCCTGAAGAAATCCAGCGTTCTGTTCCTGACCTTCCTGTGTTTTGACACTCTTCATGATCACGGATTACTCCCCTCTGCCTTGCCCTCGACAGATTATTTCTGCCCATCTGATATCTGGACATCGACTCTCGCTGAACCCCCATGGATAAGTACTGCCTCTTTGCCTCTCTGTGTATGACCCATGCCTGTATCTTGACCATGATCTTGACTCCGGACTCTTGGAGCAGTTAATTATTGGAACCAAGCCGCACTCGAGCAGAAGAGGAGCCGTGTAACTCTCACGTGTCACGTGACCCAGCTGCACCTCCGACCCCCCTCCCTCTGACGTCATTGCAGCCTTTGCATCACCAACTGTGATTAAACTCTGCAGTCTCAGCGGACGCCCCCCTTTTTCTGACAAAGTGGTTAATAATAAACTTTTTTCATTCACTCCTGTGTTGTGGTTGAATTTCCGAGTCCCCGTTCTGAATCATTACAAAAATGTTTTTGTTTTGTTACTGTCGTCTGAAATAAAACGTTTCTACAAAGTAAATAATAAAGTTCACAAATTATTATTTGACAAACTAAATGAATGTATTTTCTGCTTCAATCAGTCTGTACCAAACATTTAGGAGAGAGAAATCATTTTATTAAGAGACAATTGATGTTTACACTGATATATCAAGAAAACTTGTACAAAGAAAATAAACTCTAAAATAATAATCATCAGTTGATCAGTGTCACATCACATCTATAAACTCAAAGTTACAAAATGTAAAAATTATTTCAGTTGACAAAACTCAGCAGAGTCTCCAAAACAATGAACATAAAGTCCAGCGTGGAGCGGCTGAGTGAACGTGGTCTGGACTCTGTGGAGGAGAGTCCTGGTTTCAGAGACTCTGTAGAAGGACAGAAGACCTGCACTGTGGTCCAGGTACACTCCGATCCTGGAGGAACCAGGACCTAAGATGGAGGTTTCGATGTTGTTGTGACAAAATATAAATCTGTCTGGAAAACAACGTAAAGACCACGATTTGTCATTCCATCCAAATAAAGATTGACGTCCTGGACCTGTTCTGCTGATGTTCTTGTAGGAGACTGCTACTTCAGCTCCTCCTCCTCTCCACTCCACCTCCCAGTAACAACGACCAGTCAGACTCTCTCTGCTCAGAACCTGAAAATAATCAATGAATCTGTCTGGATGATAAAAATAAGACTGATGAGGATCAAATGTAACTTTTCTGTTCTCCTCTGACAGTAACAGTTCTTCATTTACTGTGTTTGGATCCAGTGTGATGTCACATGAACATCTGAAGAATCCAGCTCTGCTCTTTGGTTCTAGTTCTGACAGTAAGACGTCCACCTCAGAGACAGTCAGTGAGACGTTTGTCCACGTGTCTCTCAGGGTGTCCTGCAGTTTGTCTCTGAGCTCCTCCACAGCTGCTGTCACGTCCTCAAAGTATCTCAGAGGACGGATGTTGAAGCTGGATGAGTGTGGAGACTCACCGAGTGCTGACACTGACTGGGAGTTGTGGAGGAACTGGTTGTGATCCTGTGTGTGTGAGAGCTGCTTCAGCTCAGCATCTTTCCTCTTCAGCTCAGTGATCTCCTGCTCCAGCTTCTCCTGAAGCTCCAAGACTCGACTCACTTCAGTTTCCTGCTGGGATCTGATCTGCTGCGTCACATCAGAGCTTCTCTTCTGGATGACACGGATCAGCTGAGTGAAGATCTCCTCACTGTCCTCCACTGTTTGATCAGCAGAGTGATGGATGGCCTCCACCTCCTGATGAAGCAGCTCCACATCTTTCTCTCTGTCCTGGATCTCCTGCTGGATTGTTCCTCGTCTCACCTCGACCTCTCTCTGCCTCTCAGTCCTTTCTGCTGCAGCTGAGACCGTGTCGTGGTCTTTATGTTCCTCCACAGAGCAGAGATAACAGATACACTTCTGATCAGTACGGCAGAACATCTTCATCACCTCATCGTGACGAGAGCAGATGTTCTCCTGGAGGTTCTTGGAGGGCTCCACCAGCTTGTGTCTCTGAAGTGGAGCTGACTCATAATGAGGCTGAAGGTGTTTCTCACAGTAAGAGGCCAGACAGACTAAACAGGACTTGATGGCTTTCAGTTTTCTTCCAGAGCAGACATCACAGGACACATGTTCAGGTCCAGCTGTGCAGTGATCAGCAGGAGCAGCTTGGAGTCCAGTCTTCTTCAGCTGCTCCACCAGGACAGACAACATTATGTTTTTCTCCAGGACAGGCCTCGCTCTGAAGGTTCTCCTGCACTGAGGGCAGCTGTGGATTCCTGCATGATCCTCTTCATCCCAGTGGGATTTAATACAGCTCATACAGTAGCTGTGTCCACAGGAGAGACTCACCGGATCCTTCAGTAGATCCAAACAGATCGAGCAGGAGAAAGTTTCTGGGTCCAGCTGATCTCCTTTCTGTGCCATTTTGTGTTTTAGTCAGCGACTGTGTGAGTTCTTCCTGAGAAGTGAAACTGAACTCTGATCTAGAAATCACGTGTCTGTGCAGAGAGAATGAAGCCAATCCTGTCCAACATCCAGCCCCTGATGGTGACACCACCTGAAGAGGAGGGACAAGGAGACATGAGGACAGAGCGGGTGGAGCTGCTGTGTTGGAGAGCAGGAAGAAGAGGCAGAGCTTTGACACAAAAACTCTTTAACTCTTTGAGAGTTTTCATCTTTAAACCTGAGACAGCTGGAGCAGTTTTCTCACAAGATTACCTGTGGAAACCTTTACCTTGTTTACTTCATTTCATTATTTTTTACATTCGCAGGTCAACAATGCAATGAAGTGAAGAACCCTCTCAACTTGCCTTTTTTATTTATTTATATAATACAGTATTTTTTTATTTACTTATAAACTTTGCCTAATTCTATCTGGGGTTTTAACTAATACATGACCCAAAGGAAAAATCACAAAACACTTAAACGTCATTGAAATTCTGCGTACCGGTAATTATTTAAAATGATCATATCAGTACCGGCGATTCTGGACCTGCATTTATTCTATAGGTATCTCTGCAGACAGATTTGGAAGGTGTATCTAGGGGGGCACATCTGATTGGACAATATAGAAATGGGCGTGTCTGGAGGGGGGACAATGTAAAAAAAATGGGCGTGTCTAGCGGGCCACATCTGATAGGATGATAGAAAAATGGGCGTGTCTGGAGGCCACATCTGATTGGACAAATACATTTTAAAAAGACTGAACGAAAAAAACAAGCCGTTTATGTTAACCACAGACATTAAAAAAGGCATTTGATACAGTTGATCACACTATTCTCTTTGATCAACTACATAAATATGGTATTAGAGGATCTGCGTTGCAGTGGGTATGTAGTTATTTGAAAGACAGGAAACAGTTTGTACAAATAGATGATGTGAGATCAAACCTCTACAATATTACATGCGGAGTTCCTCAAGGATGTGTACTTGAACCTAAGTTAGTTCCTAACCTGTCCACAAAATGTAAATTAAACTCTTCCTGGAACTTTCCTCCAGATGAACTTCAGGATTTAGATGATTAGTTTTGAAAAAAAAAAAAAAAAATCAGAACAGTTAATGAAACAGTTCAAATAAAAATGTTACATCTCCTGTGAATATCATGAGTCAAATATCTACAAATAAAGTCACTATTTTTATTCATATTTAGACTAATTGTTTTTAAATCCAGCAGTTTGTGGAGTAACTGTTTTTATCTGTAATGTGAGAGCAGCAGTGTTTTTATTTATTGATTATTGAATGAAGCTGAAACTGATGACTGATCTTATCCAGCATCACATGATGAAGTAATGATGAACTCATGTTGAAGTCATGATGAACTGATAATTAAGTCATAATGAACCCATGAAGTCATGATGAACTCATGATAAAGTCAGGATGAAGTCATGATAAAGTCATGATGAAGTCATAATGAACTCATGATGAATTCATGATGAACTAATGATGAAGTCATGATGAACTTCATCCTCTGAACAGTGTCTGGATCTCCTGCAGAAAGTGTCAACAGGTTGATTCTTCGTTAAAAGATGATCTTCAGGTCAACTAAAAATAAAGACGTGTTTATTAAATTCATCTGTCAACAAATGTTGCTCAGTTTGTTTTGCAGATAAAAAGACAAATAACTTGAGAATCCTTTCATTAATTTTGTTTGTTGACTATTTTTATTTTATTATTCTCATTAAAATGTGTAATGATTCACGTTCATGTCAAGTCATGCTGTGTTTTTGGGGTTGTCCTGTCTCCTCTTCCTGGTTAAAACCAGACCCTTGTCCTTCACTTTGCTTCGTACTAGGGTCTGGACTTTGTGTTATAGAGAACCGATTCTTGCTGGAGGCGTGGCCTCTGCTGAGGAACAAAACCATTGGATCTTAGAACATTTTTGAACAGGGAAAGCATTCTGCTCCCTCCCCCTCAGAGCCATATATGACTGTTTCCCCGTGCTCTGCTGAACTTGAGATCAGCTCCGCATCCTGCTGCTCCTCCTCCACACGCCTCTCGCTGCCGCTGCATATTCTATGTTTATTTGTTAATAAAACGTTCTAAAAAATAAAATAAAACCATGGAGCGCTGGTCCAGCACACCAGAAGACCAGAAAATCTGCAGGGACTCGGGCAGCAACGTAAAACCCGAGTTTAATGCTCTCGTGACAACCTCAGTCATTTCCTCATTCATTGCACTCAGCGGAGGGAGAGGAGGAGGAGCGATCACTTGACTTTTGGCAAAAAAACAAAAGAAAACTCCAGATAAGAGATTAAGAAGGGGAATTTAATACATTTGTGTCACATATAAAACAGTCCTGCATCGCTTTGCATCGCTTTGAATGAGAACATGCGGATGCTCGCTGGCTGCGCACTGGGACAGGTGGGGGCGTGGGTTAGGGGCCAAAAACTCCGCCTTCTGTTCTCTGATTGGTCCGGTCAAAAATCTGCTGGCGAAATCCTTCTCTATGGGAGAAGTCCCAGACGGAGCAGTGAAGGGAAAATAGAATTGAGCGGAGCTACGTAGGAAGGCAAGGGCCTGGCTAGTCTCCTCTCCTCATCAGCTTCATTCAGCGCACCTGTCTGCTGCTCTTTTTAAACGCACTCCGGACTCTGCCTCCCTGCCAGCTTGTCTGATCGCCTTGCGCCTGAAGAAATCCAGCGTTCTGTTCCTGACCTTCCTGTGTTTTGACACTCTTCATGATCACGGATTACTCCCCTCTGCCTTGCCCTCAACGGATTATTTCTGCCCATCGGATATCTGGACCTTGACTCTCGCTGAACCCCCATGGATAAGTACTGCCGCTTTGCCTCTCTGTGTATGACCCACGCCTGTATCTTGACCACGATCTTGACTCCGGACTCTTGGAGCAGTTAATTATTGGAACCAAGCCGCACTCGAGCAGAAGAGGAGCCGTGTAACTCTCACGTGTCACGTGACCCAGCTGTACCTCAGACCCCCCTCCCTCTGACGTCATTGCAGCCTTTGCATCACCAACTGTGATTAAACTCTGCAGAGTCTCAGCGGACATCCCCCTTTTTCTGACGAAGTGGTTGATAATAAACTTTTTTCGTTCACTCCTGTGTTGTGGTTGAATTTCCGGGTCCCCATTGTGAATCATTACAGCACAATCTGGCCACAATGGACCCGTCACACACACAGGAGTGCGTTCAGGAGTTGATATTGCAATAAATAGCTTGGAAATGAATATGCAAGAAATGATGAATATATTAACTAAACCCTCCACAGCTACGTCCACCCCTCCTTCCCAGCACATAGAGGTCTCACCTCGTTGCCAAGCCTCCCCAAATCATGAACCACGCTTAACGCCTCCCAAGATGTTTAAAGGTGAGCCAAACCAATGTCGACCCTTTATCACCCAATGTGAGATTCACTTTGAATTACAGCCTTCCTCCTTCCCTACTGATCGGGCCAAGTCGCCTATATTATCTGTCTACTTTCTGGCAAGCCTAAAATATGGGGAACAGCAGAGTGGTAGCGAGACTCTCTGATTTGCTATAACGTCAAAGACTTTGCCAAGGAGCTTATCAGGGGTGTTTGACCCCATCCTGCCCCAGAGAGAAGCAGCAAGGGGCTTATTCAGGCTGAAACAGGGCAAAAGGAGGGTGACTGAGTATATTGTGGATTTTCACCACTTGTCACCTGATTGTAGATGGAATGATGAAGCTCTTTGCGACGCTTTTCACCAGGGGCTTAGTGATGCGATCAAAGATGAACTCTCCATCCGAGATGCTCCCACTGACCTGGAGGAGTTAGAATCTCTCGCCACGAGGATTGACCTGAGGAGTCAAGAACGGAGGCGAGAGAGGAACTTCCCCAACCGACCTCTGTGCAATGCGTCTGAGTCTAGACCCAGCCCCCAACCAGCATCAACATCCCCTTAGGTGGTCTCATCCCAGGTAACAGAACCCATGCAGATTGGAAGATCCCAGTTATCTGCTCAAGAGAGGGAGCATAGACAAAGAAATGGGCTTTGCTTCTATTGTGGAGGAGTGGGCCATCTGCTGTCTCGATGTCCAGTAAAAGACCAGGCTCAGTAGGCAGGAGGTTCCTACTGAGTCAGAGAACCAAGTCCTCCATGTTGTCAGTACAGGCCACTCTCTTGAATAAAAATAGTGAAAGAACAGTCTCTGTGTTTGTTGATTCAGGAGCTGATGCTGAATTTATGGACTTAGAATTTGCTAAAGCACACAATATTCAGATTCAACCAACTGTTAAAGAGCAGGAGGTCTTAGCCATTGAATGTCATCTTATTCATAAGATCACCCATGTGACTGTTCCAGTTAAGATGGTAATTGCAGGCAATCACCATGAAATTATTTCATTTTCAGTAATCAGATCCCCTGAAATCCCAGTTATTTTGGGGGCCTCATGGTTAAAGAGGCATAACCCACACATTGATTGGGTTAAAGGGCAGGTCCTAGGCTGGTCTCCGGAATGCCTTTCCACCTGTCTATTACGGGCTAAGGTTTCTGACTCTGACTCAACCCCAAACCAAGAAACCTTCCCTGACCTATCAAAAGTTCCCCCCGAATACCACAACCTCAAGGAGGTGTTCAACAAACATCGTGCTACCTCTCTTCCCCCTCACAGACCTTATGACCGTGCCATTGACCTTCTTCCTGGCACTTTTCCCCCAAGGGGTCGTCTTTACTCTTTGTCTGGACCAGAGGACCAAGCTATGCGGGATTATATCAATGACTCGCTCAGGGCAGGTATCATACACGTCCTTCGTCTTCTCCAGCAGATGCCGGCTTCTTTTTTGTGGGTAAGAAAGATGGGTGCTTAAGGACGTGTATTGATTACAGAGGACTCAATGAAATCACATTAAAGAACCGTTATCCTCTTCCCCTCATGAACACTGCGTTTGAAGCTATTCAGGGTTCAACAATCTTCACTAAACTTGATCTCAGAAATGCATATCACCTAGTTCGAATAAGGGAGGGAGATGAGTGGAAGACTGCTTTTAACACCCCTACTGGTCAGTGGTCATTATGAATATTTGATGATGCCCTTTGGGCTTACCAATGCATCTGCAGTGTTTCAGACCTTAGTAAATGATGTTCTTAGGGATATGATTGGACGATTTGTCTTTGTTTACCTGGATGACATTTAGATTTTTTCCAAGACCCAAGCTGTTCACAGAGAGCATGTTCGAGCTGTGCTTCTTCGACTCCTGCAGAATAATCTCTTCACCAAGGCAGAGAAATGTGAGTTCCATCTCTCCACTATTTTCTTTCTGGGTTTCACTATCTCTCCTAACAAAATCTCCATGGATCCATGTAAGTTAGAGGCCATCCAGAGTTGGCCCACCCTACAAAACATTAAACAGCTCCAAAGGTTCCTAGGTTTTACAAACTTTTACTGCCGGTTCATCAGGAATTACAGATCTGTTGCTTCACCCCTTCATGCACTAACCTCTTCTAAGAAACCCTTTTGCTGGACTCCATCGGCCGATCAAGCCTTTTCCCATCTTAAGAAATTATTCACGGCTGCCCCCATCCTTCTCTCGCCTGACCCCTCTCGTCAATTCATTCTTGAGGTTGACCCATCAGGTTCTGGTATTGGAGCTGTTCTCAGCCAAAGAGGCATGGATAACAAGACTCACCCATGTGCTTTTTTTCCAGAAGCCTTTCTCCAGCCGAGAGAAATTATGATGTTGGAGACCGAGAGCTCCTAGCGGTGAAGCTTGCACTGGAGGAATGGAGGCATTGGCTGAAAGGAGCTAAGGAACCTTTTATTGTGTGGACTGACCATAAGAATCTTCAGTACATAAGATCTGCCAAAAGGCTCAACCCGAGGCAGGCCAGGTGGGCTCTATTCTTTAGTCGTTTCAATTTTGCCTCGTCTTACAGACCCGGCTCCAAAAATATAAAACCTGATGCCCTCTCTCGAATCCATGAGACCCTAGAGGAGGAGGGAACTGAGGTGATGGACTACATCCTTCCCGCGTCTGTACGATTGGCAGTCACTCGACTGGACCTGGAGGGAAAGGATGAGCAGGCCCATCGGCAACACCCTGTGCCCAGTGACTGTCCCAAGGATCGTCTTTTTGTCCCAGACAACCTCATCACTGAGGTACTTTCATTTTGCTACAGTTCTCGACTTTTCTGTCACCCAGGTATTACCAAGACCTTGTCGGTGGTTCGAGACCATTTGTGGTAGAGGTCCATGCTTGCTGATGTCAAGGAGTTTGTTTCAGCTTGTCGGGTCTGTAGTCGAGCTAAGTCCACCCGCCGACCGCCTGCTGGATTCCTACGACCCCTTTCCATTCCTCACCGTCCTTGGTCTCACATATCCATGTACTTCATTACAGGTTTGCCCCCCTCCAAGACCTTTTCTGTTATCCTTACTATCTTTGACTGCTTTTCCAAGATGACTCACCTAGTCCCCCTTGTTAAACTCCTATCATCAAAGGAACTGGGAGAGAGTCTTTCCCGGGAGGTGTTCCGGTTCCACGGCCTCCCAGTGGATATTGTGTCAGATCGTGGTCCCCAGTTTGTTTCCCAATTCTGGAGGGAGTTCTGCAGTCTATTGGGTGTCAAAGTGAGTCTGTCCTCAGGTTTTCACCCCCAAACTGATGGACAGACTGAACGGATTAACCAAGAGATGGAGACTAAGCTTCGTTTACTGTGCGAACAGGACCCAGCTAAGTGGTCACAGAACCTTACCTGGGTGGAGTACTCCCTCAACTCTCTTCCCTCTTGTGCCACTGGTTTGTCCCCGTTCTACACGGTCTATGGGTTCCAGCCGCCTGTGTTCTCCTGTCAGGAAAGGACAGCCAGGGTCCCTTCTGCCTTTGCTGCTGCCCAAAGATGCCAAGGGGTATGGCGACGAGCGCGCAAAGCTCTACAAAGAACCTCTGCTGTGTATTCCAGGTCTGCTAACCGACGGCGTACTCCTGCACCCACGTGCCAGCAGGGACAGAGAGTGTGGCTATCTACCAGAGACCTCCCACTCTGTGTGGAGAGCCGCAAACTCGCCCCTCGCTTTGTTGGACCCTTCCTTATATCTAAGGTGATTAACCCTGTGGCAGTTCGCCTCAACCTACCCTGGACCCTTAGGGTCTGCCCCACCTTTCATGTGTCCCGTATCAAGCCACTTGCCACGTCCCGACTCTCGCCCCCCTCTGGACCCCCTCCATCTGCCCGGTTCCTCCGGGGTGGTCCTGCCTACACTGTACGATGTCTCCTTTGGTCCAGGAAATGGGGCAGGGGGATGCACTACCTGGTTAACTGGGAGGGATATGGACCTGAGGAACGCTCATGGGTGCCTGCTCGACATATCCTAGATAAGACTCTCATCAGGGACTTTCATTGTGCCTATCCCGATCAACCTGGTGGTCCATCTGGAGCTGGACCTTGAGGAGGGGGCATTGTAATGATTCACGTTCATGTCAAGTCATGCTGTGTTTTTGGGTTTGTTGTCCTGTCTCCTCTCCTCATCAGCTTCATTCAGCGCACCTGTCTGCTGCTCTTTTTAAACGCACTCCGGACTCTGCCTCCCTGCCAGATTGTCTGATCGCCTTGCGCCTGAAGAAATCCAGCGTTCTGTTCCTGACCTTCCTGTGTTTTGACACTCTTCATGATCACGGATTACTCCCCTCTGCCTTGCCCTCGACAGATTATTTCTGCCCATCTGATATCTGGACATCGACTCTCGCTGAACCCCCATGGATAAGTACTGCCTCTTTGCCTCTCTGTGTATGACCCATGCCTGTATCTTGACCATGATCTTGACTCCGGACTCTTGGAGCAGTTAATTATTGGAACCAAGCCGCACTCGAGCAGAAGAGGAGCCGTGTAACTCTCACGTGTCACGTGACCCAGCTGCACCTCCGACCCCCCTCCCTCTGACGTCATTGCAGCCTTTGCATCACCAACTGTGATTAAACTCTGCAGTCTCAGCGGACGCCCCCCTTTTTCTGACAAAGTGGTTAATAATAAACTTTTTTCATTCACTCCTGTGTTGTGGTTGAATTTCCGAGTCCCCGTTCTGAATCATTACAAAAATGTTTTTGTTTTGTTACTGTCGTCTGAAATAAAACGTTTCTACAAAGTAAATAATAAAGTTCACAAATTATTATTTGACAAACTAAATGAATGTATTTTCTGCTTCAATCAGTCTGTACCAAACATTTAGGAGAGAGAAATCATTTTATTAAGAGACAATTGATGTTTACACTGATATATCAAGAAAACTTGTACAAAGAAAATAAACTCTAAAATAATAATCATCAGTTGATCAGTGTCACATCACATCTATAAACTTAAAGTTACAAAATTAAAAATCATTTCAGTTGACAAAACTCAGCAGAGTCTCCAAAACAATGAACATAAAGTCCAGCGTGGAGCGGCTGAGTGAACGTGGTCTGGACTCTGTGGAGGAGAGTCCTGGTTTCAGAGACTCTGTAGAAGGACAGAAGACCTGCACTGTGGTCCAGGTACACTCCGATCCTGGAGGAACCAGGACCTAAGATGGAGGTTTCGATGTTGTTGTGACAAAATATAAATCTGTCTGGAAAACAACGTAAAGACCACGATTTGTCATTCCATCCAAATAAAGATTGACGTCCTGGACCTGTTCTGCTGATGTTCTTGTAGGAGACTGCTACTTCAGCTCTTCCTCTTCCTCTCCACTCCACCTCCCAGTAACAACGACCAGTCAGACTCTCTCTGCTCAGAACCTGAAAATAATCAATGAATCTGTCTGGATGATAAAAATAAGACTGATGAGGATCAAATGTAACTTTTCTGTTCTCCTCTGACAGTAACAGTTCTTCATTTACTGTGTTTGGATCCAGTGTGATGTCACATGAACATCTGAAGAATCCAGCTCTGCTCTTTGGTTCTAGTTCTGACAGTAAGACGTCCACCTCAGAGACAGTCAGTGAGACGTTTGTCCACGTGTCTCTCAGGGTGTCCTGCAGTTTGTCTCTGAGCTCCTCCACAGCTGCTGTCACGTCCTCAAAGTATCTCAGAGGACGGATGTTGAAGCTGGATGAGTGTGGAGACTCACCGAGTGCTGACACTGACTGGGAGTTGTGGAGGAACTGGTTGTGATCCTGTGTGTGTGAGAGCTGCTTCAGCTCAGCATCTTTCCTCTTCAGCTCAGTGATCTCCTGCTCCAGCTTCTCCTGAAGCTCCAAGACTCGACTCACTTCAGTTTCCTGCTGGGATCTGATCTGCTGCGTCACATCAGAGCTTCTCTTCTGGATGACACGGATCAGCTGAGTGAAGATCTCCTCACTGTCCTCCACTGTTTGATCAGCAGAGTGATGGATGGCCTCCACCTCCTGATGAAGCAGCTCCACATCTTTCTCTCTGTCCTGGATCTCCTGCTGGATTGTTCCTCGTTTCACCTTGACCTCTCTCTGCCTCTCAGTCCTTTCTGCTGCAGCTGAGACCGTGTCGTGGTCTTTATGTTCCTCCACAGAGCAGAGATAACAGATACACTTCTGATCAGTACGGCAGAACATCTTCATCACCTCATCGTGACGAGAGCAGATGTTCTCCTGGAGGTTCTTGGAGGGCTCCACCAGCTTGTGTCTCTGAAGTGGAGCTGACTCATAATGAGGCTGAAGGTGTTTCTCACAGTAAGAGGCCAGACAGACTAAACAGGACTTGATGGCTTTCAGTTTTCTTCCAGAGCAGACATCACAGGACACATGTTCAGGTCCAGCTGTGCAGTGATCAGCAGGAGCAGCTTGGAGTCCAGTCTTCTTCAGCTGCTCCACCAGGACAGACAACATTATGTTTTTCTCCAGGACAGGCCTCGCTCTGAAGGTTCTCCTGCACTGAGGGCAGCTGTGGATTCCTGCATGATCCTCTTCATCCCAGTGGGATTTAATACAGCTCATACAGTAGCTGTGTCCACAGGAGAGACTCACCGGATCCTTCAGTAGATCCAAACAGATCGAGCAGGAGAAAGTTTCTGGGTCCAGCTGATCTCCTTTCTGTGCCATTTTGTGTTTTAGTCAGCGACTGTGTGAGTTCTTCCTGAGAAGTGAAACTGAACTCTGATCTAGAAATCACGTGTCTGTGCAGAGAGAATGAAGCCAATCCTGTCCAACATCCAGCCCCTGATGGTGACACCACCTGAAGAGGAGGGACAAGGAGACATGAGGACAGAGCGGGTGGAGCTGCTGTGTTGGAGAGCAGGAAGAAGAGGCAGAGCTTTGACACAAAAACTCTTTAACTCTTTGAGAGTTTTCATCTTTAAACCTGAGACAGCTGGAGCAGTTTTCTCACAAGATTACCTGTGGAAACCTTTACCTTGTTTACTTCATTTCATTATTTTTTACATTCGCAGGTCAACAATGCAATGAAGTGAAGAACCCTCTCAACTTGCCTTTTTTATTTATTTATATAATACAGTATTTTTTTATTTACTTATAAACTTTGCCTAATTCTATCTGGGGTTTTAACTAATACATGACCCAAAGGAAAAATCACAAAACACTTAAACGTCATTGAAATTCTGCGTACCGGTAATTATTTAAAATGATCATATCAGTACCGGCGATTCTGGACCTGCATTTATTCTATAGGTATCTCTGCAGACAGATTTGGAAGGTGTATCTAGGGGGGCACATCTGATTGGACAATATAGAAATGGGCGTGTCTGGAGGGGGGACAATGTAAAAAAAATGGGCGTGTCTAGCGGGCCACATCTGATAGGATGATAGAAAAATGGGCGTGTCTGGAGGCCACATCTGATTGGACAAATACATTTTAAAAAGACTGAACGAAAAAAACAAGCCGTTTATGTTAACCACAGACATTAAAAAAGGCATTTGATACAGTTGATCACACTATTCTCTTTGATCAACTACATAAATATGGTATTAGAGGATCTGCGTTGCAGTGGGTATGTAGTTATTTGAAAGACAGGAAACAGTTTGTACAAATAGATGATGTGAGATCAAACCTCTACAATATTACATGCGGAGTTCCTCAAGGATGTGTACTTGAACCTAAGTTAGTTCCTAACCTGTCCACAAAATGTAAATTAAACTCTTCCTGGAACTTTCCTCCAGATGAACTTCAGGATTTAGATGATTAGTTTTGAAAAAAAAAAAAAAAATCAGAACAGTTAATGAAACAGTTCAAATAAAAATGTTACATCTCCTGTGAATATCATGAGTCAAATATCTACAAATAAAGTCACTATTTTTATTCATATTTAGACTAATTGTTTTTAAATCCAGCAGTTTGTGGAGTAACTGTTTTTATCTGTAATGTGAGAGCAGCAGTGTTTTTATTTATTGATTATTGAATGAAGCTGAAACTGATGACTGATCTTATCCAGCATCACATGATGAAGTAATGATGAACTCATGTTGAAGTCATGATGAACTGATAATTAAGTCATAATGAACCCATGAAGTCATGATGAACTCATGATAAAGTCAGGATGAAGTCATGATAAAGTCATGATGAAGTCATAATGAACTCATGATGAATTCATGATGAACTAATGATGAAGTCATGATGAACTTCATCCTCTGAACAGTGTCTGGATCTCCTGCAGAAAGTGTCAACAGGTTGATTCTTCGTTAAAAGATGATCTTCAGGTCAACTAAAAATAAAGACGTGTTTATTAAATTCATCTGTCAACAAATGTTGCTCAGTTTGTTTTGCAGATAAAAAGACAAATAACTTGAGAATCCTTTCATTAATTTTGTTTGTTGACTATTTTTATTTTATTATTCTCATTAAAATGTGTAATGATTCACGTTCATGTCAAGTCATGCTGTGTTTTTGGGGTTGTCCTGTCTCCTCTTCCTGGTTAAAACCAGACCCTTGTCCTTCACTTTGCTTCGTACTAGGGTCTGGACTTTGTGTTATAGAGAACCGATTCTTGCTGGAGGCGTGGCCTCTGCTGAGGAACAAAACCATTGGATCTTAGAACATTTTTGAACAGGGAAAGCATTCTGCTCCCTCCCCCTCAGAGCCATATATGACTGTTTCCCCGTGCTCTGCTGAACTTGAGATCAGCTCCGCATCCTGCTGCTCCTCCTCCACACGCCTCTCGCTGCCGCTGCATATTCTATGTTTATTTGTTAATAAAACGTTCTAAAAAATAAAATAAAACCATGGAGCGCTGGTCCAGCACACCAGAAGACCAGAAAATCTGCAGGGACTCGGGCAGCAACGTAAAACCCGAGTTTAATGCTCTCGTGACAACCTCAGTCATTTCCTCATTCATTGCACTCAGCGGAGGGAGAGGAGGAGGAGCGATCACTTGACTTTTGGCAAAAAAACAAAAGAAAACTCCAGATAAGAGATTAAGAAGGGGAATTTAATACATTTGTGTCACATATAAAACAGTCCTGCATCGCTTTGCATCGCTTTGAATGAGAACATGCGGATGCTCGCTGGCTGCGCACTGGGACAGGTGGGGGCGTGGGTTAGGGGCCAAAAACTCCGCCTTCTGTTCTCTGATTGGTCCGGTCAAAAATCTGCTGGCGAAATCCTTCTCTATGGGAGAAGTCCCAGACGGAGCAGTGAAGGGAAAATAGAATTGAGCGGAGCTACGTAGGAAGGCAAGGGCCTGGCTAGTCTCCTCTCCTCATCAGCTTCATTCAGCGCACCTGTCTGCTGCTCTTTTTAAACGCACTCCGGACTCTGCCTCCCTGCCAGCTTGTCTGATCGCCTTGCGCCTGAAGAAATCCAGCGTTCTGTTCCTGACCTTCCTGTGTTTTGACACTCTTCATGATCACGGATTACTCCCCTCTGCCTTGCCCTCAACGGATTATTTCTGCCCATCGGATATCTGGACCTTGACTCTCGCTGAACCCCCATGGATAAGTACTGCCGCTTTGCCTCTCTGTGTATGACCCACGCCTGTATCTTGACCACGATCTTGACTCCGGACTCTTGGAGCAGTTAATTATTGGAACCAAGCCGCACTCGAGCAGAAGAGGAGCCGTGTAACTCTCACGTGTCACGTGACCCAGCTGTACCTCAGACCCCCCTCCCTCTGACGTCATTGCAGCCTTTGCATCACCAACTGTGATTAAACTCTGCAGAGTCTCAGCGGACATCCCCCTTTTTCTGACGAAGTGGTTGATAATAAACTTTTTTCGTTCACTCCTGTGTTGTGGTTGAATTTCCGGGTCCCCATTGTGAATCATTACAGCACAATCTGGCCACAATGGACCCGTCACACACACAGGAGTGCGTTCAGGAGTTGATATTGCAATAAATAGCTTGGAAATGAATATGCAAGAAATGATGAATATATTAACTAAACCCTCCACAGCTACGTCCACCCCTCCTTCCCAGCACATAGAGGTCTCACCTCGTTGCCAAGCCTCCCCAAATCATGAACCACGCTTAACGCCTCCCAAGATGTTTAAAGGTGAGCCAAACCAATGTCGACCCTTTATCACCCAATGTGAGATTCACTTTGAATTACAGCCTTCCTCCTTCCCTACTGATCGGGCCAAGTCGCCTATATTATCTGTCTACTTTCTGGCAAGCCTAAAATATGGGGAACAGCAGAGTGGTAGCGAGACTCTCTGATTTGCTATAACGTCAAAGACTTTGCCAAGGAGCTTATCAGGGGTGTTTGACCCCATCCTGCCCCAGAGAGAAGCAGCAAGGGGCTTATTCAGGCTGAAACAGGGCAAAAGGAGGGTGACTGAGTATATTGTGGATTTTCACCACTTGTCACCTGATTGTAGATGGAATGATGAAGCTCTTTGCGACGCTTTTCACCAGGGGCTTAGTGATGCGATCAAAGATGAACTCTCCATCCGAGATGCTCCCACTGACCTGGAGGAGTTAGAATCTCTCGCCACGAGGATTGACCTGAGGAGTCAAGAACGGAGGCGAGAGAGGAACTTCCCCAACCGACCTCTGTGCAATGCGTCTGAGTCTAGACCCAGCCCCCAACCAGCATCAACATCCCCTTAGGTGGTCTCATCCCAGGTAACAGAACCCATGCAGATTGGAAGATCCCAGTTATCTGCTCAAGAGAGGGAGCATAGACAAAGAAATGGGCTTTGCTTCTATTGTGGAGGAGTGGGCCATCTGCTGTCTCGATGTCCAGTAAAAGACCAGGCTCAGTAGGCAGGAGGTTCCTACTGAGTCAGAGAACCAAGTCCTCCATGTTGTCAGTACAGGCCACTCTCTTGAATAAAAATAGTGAAAGAACAGTCTCTGTGTTTGTTGATTCAGGAGCTGATGCTGAATTTATGGACTTAGAATTTGCTAAAGCACACAATATTCAGATTCAACCAACTGTTAAAGAGCAGGAGGTCTTAGCCATTGAATGTCATCTTATTCATAAGATCACCCATGTGACTGTTCCAGTTAAGATGGTAATTGCAGGCAATCACCATGAAATTATTTCATTTTCAGTAATCAGATCCCCTGAAATCCCAGTTATTTTGGGGGCCTCATGGTTAAAGAGGCATAACCCACACATTGATTGGGTTAAAGGGCAGGTCCTAGGCTGGTCTCCGGAATGCCTTTCCACCTGTCTATTACGGGCTAAGGTTTCTGACTCTGACTCAACCCCAAACCAAGAAACCTTCCCTGACCTATCAAAAGTTCCCCCCGAATACCACAACCTCAAGGAGGTGTTCAACAAACATCGTGCTACCTCTCTTCCCCCTCACAGACCTTATGACCGTGCCATTGACCTTCTTCCTGGCACTTTTCCCCCAAGGGGTCGTCTTTACTCTTTGTCTGGACCAGAGGACCAAGCTATGCGGGATTATATCAATGACTCGCTCAGGGCAGGTATCATACACGTCCTTCGTCTTCTCCAGCAGATGCCGGCTTCTTTTTTGTGGGTAAGAAAGATGGGTGCTTAAGGACGTGTATTGATTACAGAGGACTCAATGAAATCACATTAAAGAACCGTTATCCTCTTCCCCTCATGAACACTGCGTTTGAAGCTATTCAGGGTTCAACAATCTTCACTAAACTTGATCTCAGAAATGCATATCACCTAGTTCGAATAAGGGAGGGAGATGAGTGGAAGACTGCTTTTAACACCCCTACTGGTCAGTGGTCATTATGAATATTTGATGATGCCCTTTGGGCTTACCAATGCATCTGCAGTGTTTCAGACCTTAGTAAATGATGTTCTTAGGGATATGATTGGACGATTTGTCTTTGTTTACCTGGATGACATTTAGATTTTTTCCAAGACCCAAGCTGTTCACAGAGAGCATGTTCGAGCTGTGCTTCTTCGACTCCTGCAGAATAATCTCTTCACCAAGGCAGAGAAATGTGAGTTCCATCTCTCCACTATTTTCTTTCTGGGTTTCACTATCTCTCCTAACAAAATCTCCATGGATCCATGTAAGTTAGAGGCCATCCAGAGTTGGCCCACCCTACAAAACATTAAACAGCTCCAAAGGTTCCTAGGTTTTGCAAACTTTTACTGCCGGTTCATCAGGAATTACAGATCTGTTGCTTCACCCCTTCATGCACTAACCTCTTCTAAGAAACCCTTTTGCTGGACTCCATCGGCCGATCAAGCCTTTTCCCATCTTAAGAAATTATTCACGGCTGCCCCCATCCTTCTCTCGCCTGACCCCTCTCGTCAATTCATTCTTGAGGTTGACCCATCAGGTTCTGGTATTGGAGCTGTTCTCAGCCAAAGAGGCATGGATAACAAGACTCACCCATGTGCTTTTTTTCCAGAAGCCTTTCTCCAGCCGAGAGAAATTATGATGTTGGAGACCGAGAGCTCCTAGCGGTGAAGCTTGCACTGGAGGAATGGAGGCATTGGCTGAAAGGAGCTAAGGAACCTTTTATTGTGTGGACTGACCATAAGAATCTTCAGTACATAAGATCTGCCAAAAGGCTCAACCCGAGGCAGGCCAGGTGGGCTCTATTCTTTAGTCGTTTCAATTTTGCCTCGTCTTACAGACCCGGCTCCAAAAATATAAAACCTGATGCCCTCTCTCGAATCCATGAGACCCTAGAGGAGGAGGGAACTGAGGTGATGGACTACATCCTTCCCGCGTCTGTACGATTGGCAGTCACTCGACTGGACCTGGAGGGAAAGGATGAGCAGGCCCATCGGCAACACCCTGTGCCCAGTGACTGTCCCAAGGATCGTCTTTTTGTCCCAGACAACCTCATCACTGAGGTACTTTCATTTTGCTACAGTTCTCGACTTTTCTGTCACCCAGGTATTACCAAGACCTTGTCGGTGGTTCGAGACCATTTGTGGTAGAGGTCCATGCTTGCTGATGTCAAGGAGTTTGTTTCAGCTTGTCGGGTCTGTAGTCGAGCTAAGTCCACCCGCCGACCGCCTGCTGGATTCCTACGACCCCTTTCCATTCCTCACCGTCCTTGGTCTCACATATCCATGTACTTCATTACAGGTTTGCCCCCCTCCAAGACCTTTTCTGTTATCCTTACTATCTTTGACTGCTTTTCCAAGATGACTCACCTAGTCCCCCTTGTTAAACTCCTATCATCAAAGGAACTGGGAGAGAGTCTTTCCCGGGAGGTGTTCCGGTTCCACGGCCTCCCAGTGGATATTGTGTCAGATCGTGGTCCCCAGTTTGTTTCCCAATTCTGGAGGGAGTTCTGCAGTCTATTGGGTGTCAAAGTGAGTCTGTCCTCAGGTTTTCACCCCCAAACTGATGGACAGACTGAACGGATTAACCAAGAGATGGAGACTAAGCTTCGTTTACTGTGCGAACAGGACCCAGCTAAGTGGTCACAGAACCTTACCTGGGTGGAGTACTCCCTCAACTCTCTTCCCTCTTGTGCCACTGGTTTGTCCCCGTTCTACACGGTCTATGGGTTCCAGCCGCCTGTGTTCTCCTGTCAGGAAAGGACAGCCAGGGTCCCTTCTGCCTTTGCTGCTGCCCAAAGATGCCAAGGGGTATGGCGACGAGCGCGCAAAGCTCTACAAAGAACCTCTGCTGTGTATTCCAGGTCTGCTAACCGACGGCGTACTCCTGCACCCACGTGCCAGCAGGGACAGAGAGTGTGGCTATCTACCAGAGACCTCCCACTCTGTGTGGAGAGCCGCAAACTCGCCCCTCGCTTTGTTGGACCCTTCCTTATATCTAAGGTGATTAACCCTGTGGCAGTTCGCCTCAACCTACCCTGGACCCTTAGGGTCTGCCCCACCTTTCATGTGTCCCGTATCAAGCCACTTGCCACGTCCCGACTCTCGCCCCCCTCTGGACCCCCTCCATCTGCCCGGTTCCTCCGGGGTGGTCCTGCCTACACTGTACGATGTCTCCTTTGGTCCAGGAAATGGGGCAGGGGGATGCACTACCTGGTTAACTGGGAGGGATATGGACCTGAGGAACGCTCATGGGTGCCTGCTCGACATATCCTAGATAAGACTCTCATCAGGGACTTTCATTGTGCCTATCCCGATCAACCTGGTGGTCCATCTGGAGCTGGACCTTGAGGAGGGGGCATTGTAATGATTCACGTTCATGTCAAGTCATGCTGTGTTTTTGGGTTTGTTGTCCTGTCTCCTCTCCTCATCAGCTTCATTCAGCGCACCTGTCTGCTGCTCTTTTTAAACGCACTCCGGACTCTGCCTCCCTGCCAGATTGTCTGATCGCCTTGCGCCTGAAGAAATCCAGCGTTCTGTTCCTGACCTTCCTGTGTTTTGACACTCTTCATGATCACGGATTACTCCCCTCTGCCTTGCCCTCGACAGATTATTTCTGCCCATCTGATATCTGGACATCGACTCTCGCTGAACCCCCATGGATAAGTACTGCCTCTTTGCCTCTCTGTGTATGACCCATGCCTGTATCTTGACCATGATCTTGACTCCGGACTCTTGGAGCAGTTAATTATTGGAACCAAGCCGCACTCGAGCAGAAGAGGAGCCGTGTAACTCTCACGTGTCACGTGACCCAGCTGCACCTCCGACCCCCCTCCCTCTGACGTCATTGCAGCCTTTGCATCACCAACTGTGATTAAACTCTGCAGTCTCAGCGGACGCCCCCCTTTTTCTGACAAAGTGGTTAATAATAAACTTTTTTCATTCACTCCTGTGTTGTGGTTGAATTTCCGAGTCCCCGTTCTGAATCATTACAAAAATGTTTTTGTTTTGTTACTGTCGTCTGAAATAAAACGTTTCTACAAAGTAAATAATAAAGTTCACAAATTATTATTTGACAAACTAAATGAATGTATTTTCTGCTTCAATCAGTCTGTACCAAACATTTAGGAGAGAGAAATCATTTTATTAAGAGACAATTGATGTTTACACTGATATATCAAGAAAACTTGTACAAAGAAAATAAACTCTAAAATAATAATCATCAGTTGATCAGTGTCACATCACATCTATAAACTCAAAGTTACAAAATGTAAAAATTATTTCAGTTGACAAAACTCAGCAGAGTCTCCAAAACAATGAACATAAAGTCCAGCGTGGAGCGGCTGAGTGAACGTGGTCTGGACTCTGTGGAGGAGAGTCCTGGTTTCAGAGACTCTGTAGAAGGACAGAAGACCTGCACTGTGGTCCAGGTACACTCCGATCCTGGAGGAACCAGGACCTAAGATGGAGGTTTCGATGTTGTTGTGACAAAATATAAATCTGTCTGGAAAACAACGTAAAGACCACGATTTGTCATTCCATCCAAATAAAGATTGACGTCCTGGACCTGTTCTGCTGATGTTCTTGTAGGAGACTGCTACTTCAGCTCTTCCTCTTCCTCTCCACTCCACCTCCCAGTAACAACGACCAGTCAGACTCTCTCTGCTCAGAACCTGAAAATAATCAATGAATCTGTCTGGATGATAAAAATAAGACTGATGAGGATCAAATGTAACTTTTCTGTTCTCCTCTGACAGTAACAGTTCTTCATTTACTGTGTTTGGATCCAGTGTGATGTCACATGAACATCTGAAGAATCCAGCTCTGCTCTTTGGTTCTAGTTCTGACAGTAAGACGTCCACCTCAGAGACAGTCAGTGAGACGTTTGTCCACGTGTCTCTCAGGGTGTCCTGCAGTTTGTCTCTGAGCTCCTCCACAGCTGCTGTCACGTCCTCAAAGTATCTCAGAGGACGGATGTTGAAGCTGGATGAGTGTGGAGACTCACCGAGTGCTGACACTGACTGGGAGTTGTGGAGGAACTGGTTGTGATCCTGTGTGTGTGAGAGCTGCTTCAGCTCAGCATCTTTCCTCTTCAGCTCAGTGATCTCCTGCTCCAGCTTCTCCTGAAGCTCCAAGACTCGACTCACTTCAGTTTCCTGCTGGGATCTGATCTGCTGCGTCACATCAGAGCTTCTCTTCTGGATGACACGGATCAGCTGAGTGAAGATCTCCTCACTGTCCTCCACTGTTTGATCAGCAGAGTGATGGATGGCCTCCACCTCCTGATGAAGCAGCTCCACATCTTTCTCTCTGTCCTGGATCTCCTGCTGGATTGTTCCTCGTCTCACCTCGACCTCTCTCTGCCTCTCAGTCCTTTCTGCTGCAGCTGAGACCGTGTCGTGGTCTTTATGTTCCTCCACAGAGCAGAGATAACAGATACACTTCTGATCAGTACGGCAGAACATCTTCATCACCTCATCGTGACGAGAGCAGATGTTCTCCTGGAGGTTCTTGGAGGGCTCCACCAGCTTGTGTCTCTGAAGTGGAGCTGACTCATAATGAGGCTGAAGGTGTTTCTCACAGTAAGAGGCCAGACAGACTAAACAGGACTTGATGGCTTTCAGTTTTCTTCCAGAGCAGACATCACAGGACACATGTTCAGGTCCAGCTGTGCAGTGATCAGCAGGAGCAGCTTGGAGTCCAGTCTTCTTCAGCTGCTCCACCAGGACAGACAACATTATGTTTTTCTCCAGGACAGGCCTCGCTCTGAAGGTTCTCCTGCACTGAGGGCAGCTGTGGATTCCTGCATGATCCTCTTCATCCCAGTGGGATTTAATACAGCTCATACAGTAGCTGTGTCCACAGGAGAGACTCACCGGATCCTTCAGTAGATCCAAACAGATCGAGCAGGAGAAAGTTTCTGGGTCCAGCTGATCTCCTTTCTGTGCCATTTTGTGTTTTAGTCAGCGACTGTGTGAGTTCTTCCTGAGAAGTGAAACTGAACTCTGATCTAGAAATCACGTGTCTGTGCAGAGAGAATGAAGCCAATCCTGTCCAACATCCAGCCCCTGATGGTGACACCACCTGAAGAGGAGGGACAAGGAGACATGAGGACAGAGCGGGTGGAGCTGCTGTGTTGGAGAGCAGGAAGAAGAGGCAGAGCTTTGACACAAAAACTCTTTAACTCTTTGAGAGTTTTCATCTTTAAACCTGAGACAGCTGGAGCAGTTTTCTCACAAGATTACCTGTGGAAACCTTTACCTTGTTTACTTCATTTCATTATTTTTTACATTCGCAGGTCAACAATGCAATGAAGTGAAGAACCCTCTCAACTTGCCTTTTTTATTTATTTATATAATACAGTATTTTTTTATTTACTTATAAACTTTGCCTAATTCTATCTGGGGTTTTAACTAATACATGACCCAAAGGAAAAATCACAAAACACTTAAACGTCATTGAAATTCTGCGTACCGGTAATTATTTAAAATGATCATATCAGTACCGGCGATTCTGGACCTGCATTTATTCTATAGGTATCTCTGCAGACAGATTTGGAAGGTGTATCTAGGGGGGCACATCTGATTGGACAATATAGAAATGGGCGTGTCTGGAGGGGGGACAATGTAAAAAAAATGGGCGTGTCTAGCGGGCCACATCTGATAGGATGATAGAAAAATGGGCGTGTCTGGAGGCCACATCTGATTGGACAAATACATTTTAAAAAGACTGAACGAAAAAAACAAGCCGTTTATGTTAACCACAGACATTAAAAAAGGCATTTGATACAGTTGATCACACTATTCTCTTTGATCAACTACATAAATATGGTATTAGAGGATCTGCGTTGCAGTGGGTATGTAGTTATTTGAAAGACAGGAAACAGTTTGTACAAATAGATGATGTGAGATCAAACCTCTACAATATTACATGCGGAGTTCCTCAAGGATGTGTACTTGAACCTAAGTTAGTTCCTAACCTGTCCACAAAATGTAAATTAAACTCTTCCTGGAACTTTCCTCCAGATGAACTTCAGGATTTAGATGATTAGTTTTGAAAAAAAAAAAAAAAATCAGAACAGTTAATGAAACAGTTCAAATAAAAATGTTACATCTCCTGTGAATATCATGAGTCAAATATCTACAAATAAAGTCACTATTTTTATTCATATTTAGACTAATTGTTTTTAAATCCAGCAGTTTGTGGAGTAACTGTTTTTATCTGTAATGTGAGAGCAGCAGTGTTTTTATTTATTGATTATTGAATGAAGCTGAAACTGATGACTGATCTTATCCAGCATCACATGATGAAGTAATGATGAACTCATGTTGAAGTCATGATGAACTGATAATTAAGTCATAATGAACCCATGAAGTCATGATGAACTCATGATAAAGTCAGGATGAAGTCATGATAAAGTCATGATGAAGTCATAATGAACTCATGATGAATTCATGATGAACTAATGATGAAGTCATGATGAACTTCATCCTCTGAACAGTGTCTGGATCTCCTGCAGAAAGTGTCAACAGGTTGATTCTTCGTTAAAAGATGATCTTCAGGTCAACTAAAAATAAAGACGTGTTTATTAAATTCATCTGTCAACAAATGTTGCTCAGTTTGTTTTGCAGATAAAAAGACAAATAACGAGAATCCTTTCATTAATTTTGTTTGTTGACTATTTTTATTTTATTATTCTCATTAAAATGTGTAATGATTCACGTTCATGTCAAGTCATGCTGTGTTTTTGGGGTTGTCCTGTCTCCTCTTCCTGGTTAAAACCAGACCCTTGTCCTTCACTTTGCTTCGTACTAGGGTCTGGACTTTGTGTTATAGAGAACCGATTCTTGCTGGAGGCGTGGCCTCTGCTGAGGAACAAAACCATTGGATCTTAGAACATTTTTGAACAGGGAAAGCATTCTGCTCCCTCCCCCTCAGAGCCATATATGACTGTTTCCCCGTGCTCTGCTGAACTTGAGATCAGCTCCGCATCCTGCTGCTCCTCCTCCACACGCCTCTCGCTGCCGCTGCATATTCTATGTTTATTTGTTAATAAAACGTTCTAAAAAATAAAATAAAACCATGGAGCGCTGGTCCAGCACACCAGAAGACCAGAAAATCTGCAGGGACTCGGGCAGCAACGTAAAACCCGAGTTTAATGCTCTCGTGACAACCTCAGTCATTTCCTCATTCATTGCACTCAGCGGAGGGAGAGGAGGAGGAGCGATCACTTGACTTTTGGCAAAAAAACAAAAGAAAACTCCAGATAAGAGATTAAGAAGGGGAATTTAATACATTTGTGTCACATATAAAACAGTCCTGCATCGCTTTGCATCGCTTTGAATGAGAACATGCGGATGCTCGCTGGCTGCGCACTGGGACAGGTGGGGGCGTGGGTTAGGGGCCAAAAACTCCGCCTTCTGTTCTCTGATTGGTCCGGTCAAAAATCTGCTGGCGAAATCCTTCTCTATGGGAGAAGTCCCAGACGGAGCAGTGAAGGGAAAATAGAATTGAGCGGAGCTACGTAGGAAGGCAAGGGCCTGGCTAGTCTCCTCTCCTCATCAGCTTCATTCAGCGCACCTGTCTGCTGCTCTTTTTAAACGCACTCCGGACTCTGCCTCCCTGCCAGCTTGTCTGATCGCCTTGCGCCTGAAGAAATCCAGCGTTCTGTTCCTGACCTTCCTGTGTTTTGACACTCTTCATGATCACGGATTACTCCCCTCTGCCTTGCCCTCAACGGATTATTTCTGCCCATCGGATATCTGGACCTTGACTCTCGCTGAACCCCCATGGATAAGTACTGCCGCTTTGCCTCTCTGTGTATGACCCACGCCTGTATCTTGACCACGATCTTGACTCCGGACTCTTGGAGCAGTTAATTATTGGAACCAAGCCGCACTCGAGCAGAAGAGGAGCCGTGTAACTCTCACGTGTCACGTGACCCAGCTGTACCTCAGACCCCCCTCCCTCTGACGTCATTGCAGCCTTTGCATCACCAACTGTGATTAAACTCTGCAGAGTCTCAGCGGACATCCCCCTTTTTCTGACGAAGTGGTTGATAATAAACTTTTTTCGTTCACTCCTGTGTTGTGGTTGAATTTCCGGGTCCCCATTGTGAATCATTACAGCACAATCTGGCCACAATGGACCCGTCACACACACAGGAGTGCGTTCAGGAGTTGATATTGCAATAAATAGCTTGGAAATGAATATGCAAGAAATGATGAATATATTAACTAAACCCTCCACAGCTACGTCCACCCCTCCTTCCCAGCACATAGAGGTCTCACCTCGTTGCCAAGCCTCCCCAAATCATGAACCACGCTTAACGCCTCCCGAGATGTTTAAAGGTGAGCCAAACCAATGTCGACCCTTTATCACCCAATGTGAGATTCACTTTGAATTACAGCCTTCCTCCTTCCCTACTGATCGGGCCAAGTCGCCTATATTATCTGTCTACTTTCTGGCAAGCCTAAAATATGGGGAACAGCAGAGTGGTAGCGAGACTCTCTGATTTGCTATAACGTCAAAGACTTTGCCAAGGAGCTTATCAGGGGTGTTTGACCCCATCCTGCCCCAGAGAGAAGCAGCAAGGGGCTTATTCAGGCTGAAACAGGGCAAAAGGAGGGTGACTGAGTATATTGTGGATTTTCACCACTTGTCACCTGATTGTAGATGGAATGATGAAGCTCTTTGCGACGCTTTTCACCAGGGGCTTAGTGATGCGATCAAAGATGAACTCTCCATCCGAGATGCTCCCACTGACCTGGAGGAGTTAGAATCTCTCGCCACGAGGATTGACCTGAGGAGTCAAGAACGGAGGCGAGAGAGGAACTTCCCCAACCGACCTCTGTGCAATGCGTCTGAGTCTAGACCCAGCCCCCAACCAGCATCAACATCCCCTTAGGTGGTCTCATCCCAGGTAACAGAACCCATGCAGATTGGAAGATCCCAGTTATCTGCTCAAGAGAGGGAGCATAGACAAAGAAATGGGCTTTGCTTCTATTGTGGAGGAGTGGGCCATCTGCTGTCTCGATGTCCAGTAAAAGACCAGGCTCAGTAGGCAGGAGGTTCCTACTGAGTCAGAGAACCAAGTCCTCCATGTTGTCAGTACAGGCCACTCTCTTGAATAAAAATAGTGAAAGAACAGTCTCTGTGTTTGTTGATTCAGGAGCTGATGCTGAATTTATGGACTTAGAATTTGCTAAAGCACACAATATTCAGATTCAACCAACTGTTAAAGAGCAGGAGGTCTTAGCCATTGAATGTCATCTTATTCATAAGATCACCCATGTGACTGTTCCAGTTAAGATGGTAATTGCAGGCAATCACCATGAAATTATTTCATTTTCAGTAATCAGATCCCCTGAAATCCCAGTTATTTTGGGGGCCTCATGGTTAAAGAGGCATAACCCACACATTGATTGGGTTAAAGGGCAGGTCCTAGGCTGGTCTCCGGAATGCCTTTCCACCTGTCTATTACGGGCTAAGGTTTCTGACTCTGACTCAACCCCAAACCAAGAAACCTTCCCTGACCTATCAAAAGTTCCCCCCGAATACCACAACCTCAAGGAGGTGTTCAACAAACATCGTGCTACCTCTCTTCCCCCTCACAGACCTTATGACCGTGCCATTGACCTTCTTCCTGGCACTTTTCCCCCAAGGGGTCGTCTTTACTCTTTGTCTGGACCAGAGGACCAAGCTATGCGGGATTATATCAATGACTCGCTCAGGGCAGGTATCATACACGTCCTTCGTCTTCTCCAGCAGATGCCGGCTTCTTTTTTGTGGGTAAGAAAGATGGGTGCTTAAGGACGTGTATTGATTACAGAGGACTCAATGAAATCACATTAAAGAACCGTTATCCTCTTCCCCTCATGAACACTGCGTTTGAAGCTATTCAGGGTTCAACAATCTTCACTAAACTTGATCTCAGAAATGCATATCACCTAGTTCGAATAAGGGAGGGAGATGAGTGGAAGACTGCTTTTAACACCCCTACTGGTCAGTGGTCATTATGAATATTTGATGATGCCCTTTGGGCTTACCAATGCATCTGCAGTGTTTCAGACCTTAGTAAATGATGTTCTTAGGGATATGATTGGACGATTTGTCTTTGTTTACCTGGATGACATTTAGATTTTTTCCAAGACCCAAGCTGTTCACAGAGAGCATGTTCGAGCTGTGCTTCTTCGACTCCTGCAGAATAATCTCTTCACCAAGGCAGAGAAATGTGAGTTCCATCTCTCCACTATTTTCTTTCTGGGTTTCACTATCTCTCCTAACAAAATCTCCATGGATCCATGTAAGTTAGAGGCCATCCAGAGTTGGCCCACCCTACAAAACATTAAACAGCTCCAAAGGTTCCTAGGTTTTACAAACTTTTACTGCCGGTTCATCAGGAATTACAGATCTGTTGCTTCACCCCTTCATGCACTAACCTCTTCTAAGAAACCCTTTTGCTGGACTCCATCGGCCGATCAAGCCTTTTCCCATCTTAAGAAATTATTCACGGCTGCCCCCATCCTTCTCTCGCCTGACCCCTCTCGTCAATTCATTCTTGAGGTTGACCCATCAGGTTCTGGTATTGGAGCTGTTCTCAGCCAAAGAGGCATGGATAACAAGACTCACCCATGTGCTTTTTTTCCAGAAGCCTTTCTCCAGCCGAGAGAAATTATGATGTTGGAGACCGAGAGCTCCTAGCGGTGAAGCTTGCACTGGAGGAATGGAGGCATTGGCTGAAAGGAGCTAAGGAACCTTTTATTGTGTGGACTGACCATAAGAATCTTCAGTACATAAGATCTGCCAAAAGGCTCAACCCGAGGCAGGCCAGGTGGGCTCTATTCTTTAGTCGTTTCAATTTTGCCTCGTCTTACAGACCCGGCTCCAAAAATATAAAACCTGATGCCCTCTCTCGAATCCATGAGACCCTAGAGGAGGAGGGAACTGAGGTGATGGACTACATCCTTCCCGCGTCTGTACGATTGGCAGTCACTCGACTGGACCTGGAGGGAAAGGATGAGCAGGCCCATCGGCAACACCCTGTGCCCAGTGACTGTCCCAAGGATCGTCTTTTTGTCCCAGACAACCTCATCACTGAGGTACTTTCATTTTGCTACAGTTCTCGACTTTTCTGTCACCCAGGTATTACCAAGACCTTGTCGGTGGTTCGAGACCATTTGTGGTAGAGGTCCATGCTTGCTGATGTCAAGGAGTTTGTTTCAGCTTGTCGGGTCTGTAGTCGAGCTAAGTCCACCCGCCGACCGCCTGCTGGATTCCTACGACCCCTTTCCATTCCTCACCGTCCTTGGTCTCACATATCCATGTACTTCATTACAGGTTTGCCCCCCTCCAAGACCTTTTCTGTTATCCTTACTATCTTTGACTGCTTTTCCAAGATGACTCACCTAGTCCCCCTTGTTAAACTCCTATCATCAAAGGAACTGGGAGAGAGTCTTTCCCGGGAGGTGTTCCGGTTCCACGGCCTCCCAGTGGATATTGTGTCAGATCGTGGTCCCCAGTTTGTTTCCCAATTCTGGAGGGAGTTCTGCAGTCTATTGGGTGTCAAAGTGAGTCTGTCCTCAGGTTTTCACCCCCAAACTGATGGACAGACTGAACGGATTAACCAAGAGATGGAGACTAAGCTTCGTTTACTGTGCGAACAGGACCCAGCTAAGTGGTCACAGAACCTTACCTGGGTGGAGTACTCCCTCAACTCTCTTCCCTCTTGTGCCACTGGTTTGTCCCCGTTCTACACGGTCTATGGGTTCCAGCCGCCTGTGTTCTCCTGTCAGGAAAGGACAGCCAGGGTCCCTTCTGCCTTTGCTGCTGCCCAAAGATGCCAAGGGGTATGGCGACGAGCGCGCAAAGCTCTACAAAGAACCTCTGCTGTGTATTCCAGGTCTGCTAACCGACGGCGTACTCCTGCACCCACGTGCCAGCAGGGACAGAGAGTGTGGCTATCTACCAGAGACCTCCCACTCTGTGTGGAGAGCCGCAAACTCGCCCCTCGCTTTGTTGGACCCTTCCTTATATCTAAGGTGATTAACCCTGTGGCAGTTCGCCTCAACCTACCCTGGACCCTTAGGGTCTGCCCCACCTTTCATGTGTCCCGTATCAAGCCACTTGCCACGTCCCGACTCTCGCCCCCCTCTGGACCCCCTCCATCTGCCCGGTTCCTCCGGGGTGGTCCTGCCTACACTGTACGATGTCTCCTTTGGTCCAGGAAATGGGGCAGGGGGATGCACTACCTGGTTAACTGGGAGGGATATGGACCTGAGGAACGCTCATGGGTGCCTGCTCGACATATCCTAGATAAGACTCTCATCAGGGACTTTCATTGTGCCTATCCCGATCAACCTGGTGGTCCATCTGGAGCTGGACCTTGAGGAGGGGGCATTGTAATGATTCACGTTCATGTCAAGTCATGCTGTGTTTTTGGGTTTGTTGTCCTGTCTCCTCTCCTCATCAGCTTCATTCAGCGCACCTGTCTGCTGCTCTTTTTAAACGCACTCCGGACTCTGCCTCCCTGCCAGATTGTCTGATCGCCTTGCGCCTGAAGAAATCCAGCGTTCTGTTCCTGACCTTCCTGTGTTTTGACACTCTTCATGATCACGGATTACTCCCCTCTGCCTTGCCCTCGACAGATTATTTCTGCCCATCTGATATCTGGACATCGACTCTCGCTGAACCCCCATGGATAAGTACTGCCTCTTTGCCTCTCTGTGTATGACCCATGCCTGTATCTTGACCATGATCTTGACTCCGGACTCTTGGAGCAGTTAATTATTGGAACCAAGCCGCACTCGAGCAGAAGAGGAGCCGTGTAACTCTCACGTGTCACGTGACCCAGCTGCACCTCCGACCCCCCTCCCTCTGACGTCATTGCAGCCTTTGCATCACCAACTGTGATTAAACTCTGCAGTCTCAGCGGACGCCCCCCTTTTTCTGACAAAGTGGTTAATAATAAACTTTTTTCATTCACTCCTGTGTTGTGGTTGAATTTCCGAGTCCCCGTTCTGAATCATTACAAAAATGTTTTTGTTTTGTTACTGTCGTCTGAAATAAAACGTTTCTACAAAGTAAATAATAAAGTTCACAAATTATTATTTGACAAACTAAATGAATGTATTTTCTGCTTCAATCAGTCTGTACCAAACATTTAGGAGAGAGAAATCATTTTAAAACTTGTACAAAGAAAATAAACTCTAAAATAATAATCATCAGTTGATCAGTGTCACATCACATCTATAAACTCAAAGTTACAAAATGTAAAAATTATTTCAGTTGACAAAACTCAGCAGAGTCTCCAAAACAATGAACATAAAGTCCAGCGTGGAGCGGCTGAGTGAACGTGGTCTGGACTCTGTGGAGGAGAGTCCTGGTTTCAGAGACTCTGTAGAAGGACAGAAGACCTGCACTGTGGTCCAGGTACACTCCGATCCTGGAGGAACCAGGACCTAAGATGGAGGTTTCGATGTTGTTGTGACAAAATATAAATCTGTCTGGAAAACAACGTAAAGACCACGATTTGTCATTCCATCCAAATAAAGATTGACGTCCTGGACCTGTTCTGCTGATGTTCTTGTAGGAGACTGCTACTTCAGCTGCTCCTCCTCTCCACTCCACCTCCCAGTAACAACGACCAGTCAGACTCTCTCTGCTCAGAACCTGAAAATAATCAATGAATCTGTCTGGATGATAAAAATAAGACTGATGAGGATCAAATGTAACTTTTCTGTTCTCCTCTGACAGTAACAGTTCTTCATTTACTGTGTTTGGATCCAGTGTGATGTCACATGAACATCTGAAGAATCCAGCTCTGCTCTTTGGTTCTAGTTCTGACAGTAAGACGTCCACCTCAGAGACAGTCAGTGAGACGTTTGTCCACGTGTCTCTCAGGGTGTCCTGCAGTTTGTCTCTGAGCTCCTCCACAGCTGCTGTCACGTCCTCAAAGTATCTCAGAGGACGGATGTTGAAGCTGGATGAGTGTGGAGACTCACCGAGTGCTGACACTGACTGGGAGTTGTGGAGGAACTGGTTGTGATCCTGTGTGTGTGAGAGCTGCTTCAGCTCAGCATCTTTCCTCTTCAGCTCAGTGATCTCCTGCTCCAGCTTCTCCTGAAGCTCCAAGACTCGACTCACTTCAGTTTCCTGCTGGGATCTGATCTGCTGCGTCACATCAGAGCTTCTCTTCTGGATGACACGGATCAGCTGAGTGAAGATCTCCTCACTGTCCTCCACTGTTTGATCAGCAGAGTGATGGATGGCCTCCACCTCCTGATGAAGCAGCTCCACATCTTTCTCTCTGTCCTGGATCTCCTGCTGGATTGTTCCTCGTCTCACCTCGACCTCTCTCTGCCTCTCAGTCCTTTCTGCTGCAGCTGAGACCGTGTCGTGGTCTTTATGTTCATCCACAGAGCAGAGATAACAGATGCACTTCTGATCAGTACGGCAGAACATCTTCATCACCTCATCGTGACGAGAGCAGATGTTCTCCTGGAGGTTCTTGGAGGGCTCCACCAGCTTGTGTCTCTGAAGTGGAGCTGACTCATAATGAGGCTGAAGGTGTTTCTCACAGTAAGAGGCCAGACAGACTAAACAGGACTTGATGGCTTTCAGTTTTCTTCCAGAGCAGACATCACAGGACACATGTTCAGGTCCAGCTGTGCAGTGATCAGCAGGAGCAGCTTGGAGTCCAGTCTTCTTCAGCTGCTCCACCAGGACAGACAACATGATGTTTTTCTCCAGGACAGGCCTCGCTCTGAAGGTTCTCCTGCACTGAGGGCAGCTGTGGATTCCTGCATGATCCTCTTCATCCCAGTGGGATTTAATACAGCTCATACAGTAGCTGTGTCCACAGGAGAGACTCACCGGATCCTTCAGTAGATCCAAACAGATCGAGCAGGAGAAAGTTTCTGGGTCCAGCTGATCTCCTTTCTGTGCCATTTTGTGTTTTAGTCAGCGACTGTGTGAGTTCTTCCTGAGAAGTGAAACTGAACTCTGATCTAGAAATCACGTGTCTGTGCAGAGAGAATGAAGCCAATCCTGTCCAACATCCAGCCCCTGATGGTGACACCACCTGAAGAGGAGGGACAAGGAGACATGAGGACAGAGCGGGTGGAGCTGCTGTGTTGGAGAGCAGGAAGAAGAGGCAGAGCTTTGACACAAAAACTCTTTAACTCTTTGAGAGTTTTCATCTTTAAACCTGAGACAGCTGGAGCAGTTTTCTCACAAGATTACCTGTGGAAACCTTTACCTTGTTTACTTCATTTCATTATTTTTTACATTCGCAGGTCAACAATGCAATGAAGTGAAGAACCCTCTCAACTTGCCTTTTTTATTTATTTATATAATACAGTATTTTTTTATTTACTTATAAACTTTGCCTAATTCTATCTGGGGTTTTAACTAATACATGACCCAAAGGAAAAATCACAAAACACTTAAACGTCATTGAAATTCTGCGTACCGGTAATTATTTAAAATGATCATATCAGTACCGGCGATTCTGGACCTGCATTTATTCTATAGGTATCTCTGCAGACAGATTTGGAAGGTGTATCTAGGGGGGCACATCTGATTGGACAATATAGAAATGGGCGTGTCT
>JBBPBX010000314.1:110434-138829 GCA_038048925.1 Garcialebias charrua
TGAAGACTACTCACACACAAATGGAAATGTATAGCAGAAAGGTAACTGGCTACCATAACCAGGCCTGTCACAATACCAAATTTTGCCAGGCGATTGTCTCAAAAACTTATTGTGATAAATGAAAATACTACTCAAAATGTAACAATTAATTGTCAAATTTAAGAAGAATTGGTGATTTGTTTGGAGTGTAGTACTTTTTTGGAACACCTGATGGAAGTATAAGCCTGTCCTTGTGGGTTCAAGCCCCACTCCTGGTAACGCTCACGTTCAAAATATAGTAGTAAGTTATGTCCCAACACTGTTGCATGAAGACTACTCACATACAAACTAATAGAAATGTGCATTAGAAAGGCAGCTGGCTATCCTAACCTGTAACGGACCAAATCACCCACTGCAAGTACTTGACAACAACTGCTTTATGATACAAGTTGATGGGTTGCTTTTTATACAACCCAAGTAAAATGCAAAGAAAACCAAAATTTGACATCTTTTCCTAGTGTTTTTTCATCTTGTGAATTTTGGGATGTGACAGTTCACAATGAGCGGTGGCATAAAGCTGAAGAAGAGGCGTGGAAGCGGAAATCAGACAAATCAGATGAGGTGACAGTCCTTCGATGCAGCAATGTCCTTTTTAAATTGGAAACTACAAACTGACTTGATAGTTTGCTTCCCCAATTACATCATCCAACACAACACATCAATAAGGACAACCAGGATGGCCGAGTGGTTAAGGCGTTGGACTTAAAATCTAATGGACGCATGTCCTCGTGGGTTCAAGCCCCACTCCTGGTAAGACTTTCTTACAAAATACAGTAGTAAGTTATGTCCCAGCACAGTGAAGACTACTCACCTACAAATGCAATTGTGCATCAGAAAGGCAACTGGCTACCACTTTCTTATAAAACATAGTGATACAGTTATACTTGTGAAATATAGTGATATGCAGTAGTCATGTCACACCACTGTTGCATGAATACTACTCATACAAATTAATGAAATTGTACATCAGAAAGACAGCTGACTACACCAACCCTACCCTGTAAATTACCAAGTAAACCACTCAAAGTGCTTGTCAACACACACATCTGTCATTCCTGATCAAACCAATACAGAATGTATCCTTGATGTTAGCACGTACAGACTAGTGAAAATACCGTTGCTTGTAACAAAAAAGTCAGAAAATGTGGTCATGAACAAATTTAGGCAGATGGAACAAGTCAATGGGATCACATTTTCTATGAAATACAAAGAAAACCAAAGTTTTACACCTCTATTTGTCTTTCTGCATCTTGTGAATTTTGGGAAGTGACAGTTCACGAGTGTGGCATGAAGCTGAAAGGCGTAGAAGCAACAATCAGACAAATCAGAAGAGGTGATAGTCCTTCAATGCAGCAATGTCATTTTTAAATTGGAAACTACAAACTGACTTGATAGTTTGCTTCCCCAATTACATCATCAAACACAGAACAATAGTAACCACAACCAGGATGGCCGAGTGGTTAAGGCGTATGACTTAAGATCCAATGGAAAACCAAAATTTGACATCTTTTCCTAGTGTTTTTTCATCTTGTGAATTTTGGCATGTGACAGTTCACAATGAGCCGTGGCATAAAGCTGAAGAAGAGGCGTGGAAGCGGAAATCAGATGAGGTGACAGTCCTTCGATGCAGCAATGTCCTTTTTAAATTGGAAACTACAAACTGACTTGATAGTTTGCTTCCCCAATTACATCATCCAACACAACACATCAATAAGGACAACCAGGATGGCCGAGTGGTTAAGGCGTTGGACTTAAGATCCAATGGACACATGTCCTTGTGGGTTCAAGACCCACTCCTGGTAAGACTTTCTTATAAAATACAGTAGTAAGTTATGTCCCAGCACAGTGAAGACTACTCACATACAAATGGAATTGTGCATCAGAAAGGCAACTGGCTACCACTTTCTTATAAAATATAGTGATATAGTTATACTTATGAAATATAGTGATATGCAGTAGGCATGTCACACCACTGTTGCATGAATACTACTCATACAAATTAATGAAATTGTACATCAGAAAGACAGCTGACTACACCAACCCTACCCTGTAAATTACCAAGTAAACCACTCAAAGTGCTTGTCAACACACATCTGTCATTCCTGACCAAACCAATACAGAATGTATCCTTGATGTTAGCACGTACAGACTAGTGAAAATACCGTTGCTTGTAACAAAAAAAGCAGAAAAGGTGGTCATGAACAAATTTAGGCAGATGGAACAAGTCAATGGGATCACATTTTCTATGAAATACAAAGAAAACCAAAGTTTTACACCTCTATTTGTCTTTCTGCATCTTGTGAATTTTGGGAAGTGACAGTTCACGAGTGTGGCATGAAGCTGAAAGGCGTAGAAGCAACAATCAGACAAATCAGAAGAGATGATAGTCCTTCAATGCAGCAATGTCATTTTCAAATTGGAAACTACAAACTGACTTGATAGTTTGCTTCCCCAATTACATCATCAAACACAAAACAATAGTAACCACAACCAGGATGGCCGAGTGGTTAAGGCGTTGGACTTAAGATCCAATGGACATATGTCCTCGTGGGTTCAAGCCCCACTCCTGGTAAGACTTTCTTATAAAATTCAGTAGTAAGTTATGTCCTAGCACAGTGAAGACTACTCACACACAAATGGAAATGTATAGCAGAAAGGTAACTGGCTACCATAACCAGGCCTGTCACAATACCAAAATTTGCCAGGCGATTGTCTCAAAAACTTATTGTGATAAATGAAAATACTACTCAAAATGTAACAATTAATTGTCAAATTTAAGAAGAATTGGTGATTTGTTTGGAGTGTAGTACTTTTTTGGAACACCTGATGGAAGTATAAGCCTGTCCTTGTGGGTTCAAGCCCCACTCCTGGTAACGCTCACGTTCAAAATATAGTAGTAAGTTATGTCCCAACACTGTTGCATGAAGACTACTCACATACAAACTAATAGAAATGTGCATTAGAAAGGCAGCTGGCTATCCTAACCTGTAACGGACCAAATCACCCACTGCAAGTACTTGACAACAACTGCTTTATGATACAAGTTGATGGGTTGCTTTTTATACAACCCAAGTAAAATGCAAAGAAAACCAAAATTTGACATCTTTTCCTAGTGTTTTTTCATCTTGTGAATTTTGGGATGTGACAGTTCACAATGAGCGGTGGCATAAAGCTGAAGAAGAGGCGTGGAAGCGGAAATCAGACAAATCAGATGAGGTGACAGTCCTTCGATGCAGCAATGTCCTTTTTAAATTGGAAACTACAAACTGACTTGATAGTTTGCTTCCCCAATTACATCATCCAACACAACACATCAATAAGGACAACCAGGATGGCCGAGTGGTTAAGGCGTTGGACTTAAGATCCAATGGACGCATGTCCTCGTGGGTTCAAGCCCCACTCCTGGTAAGACTTTCTTACAAAATACAGTAGTAAGTTATGTCCCAGCACAGTGAAGACTACTCACCTACAAATGGAATTGTGCATCAGAAAGGCAACTGGCTACCACTTTCTTATAAAATATAGTGATATAGTTATACTTGTGAAATATAGTGATATGCAGTAGTCATGTCACACCACTGTTGCATGAATACTACTCATACAAATTAATGAAATTGTACATCAGAAAGACAGCTGACTACACCAACCCTACCCTGTAAATTACCAAGTAAACCACTCAAAGTGCTTGTCAACACACATCTGTCATTCCTGACCAAACCAATACAGAATGTATCCTTGATGTTAGCACGTACAGACTAGTGAAAATACCGTTGCTTGTAACAAAAAAAGCAGAAAATGTGGTCATGAACAAATTTAGGCAGATGGAACAAGTCAATGGGATCACATTTTCTACAATCCAAGTGAAATACAAAGAAAACCAAAGTTTTACACCTCTATTTGTCTTTCTGCATCTTGTGAATTTTGGGAAGTGACAGTTCACGAGTGTGGCATGAAGCTGAGAGGCGTAGAAGCAACAATCAGACAAATCAGAAGAGATGATAGTCCTTCAATGCAGCAATGTCATTTTTAAATTGGAAACTACAAACTGACTTGATAGTTTGCTTCCCCAATTACATCATCAAACACAAAACAATAGTAACCACAACCAGGATGGCCGAGTGGTTAAGGCGTTGGACTTAAGATCCAATGGACACATGTCCTCGTGGGTTCAAGCCCCACTCCTGGTAAGACTTTCTTATAAAATTCAGTAGTAAGTTATGTCCTAGCACAGTGAAGACTACTCACACACAAATGGAAATGTATAGCAGAAAGGCAACTGGCTACCATAACCAGGCCTGTCACAATACCAAATTTTGCCAGGCGATTGTCTCAAAAATTATTGTGATAAATGAAAATATTATTCAAAATGTAACAATTAATTGTCAAATTTAAGAAGAATTGGTGATTTGTTTGGAGTGTAGTACTTTTTTGGAACACCTGATGGAAGTATAATTCTGTCCTCGTGGGTTCAAGCCCCACTCCTGGTAACGCTCACGTTCAAAATATAGTAGTAAGTTATGTCCCAACACTGTTGCATGAAGACTACTCACATACAAACTAATAGAAATGTGCATTAGAAAGGCAGCTGGCTATCCTAACCTGTAACGGACCAAATCACCCACTGCAAGTACTTGACAACAACTGCTTTATGATACAAGTTGATGGGTTGCTTTTTATACAACCCAAGTAAAATGCAAAGAAAACCAAAATTTGACATCTTTTCCTAGTGTTTTTTCATCTTGTGAATTTTGGGATGTGACAGTTCACAATGAGCGGTGGCATAAAGCTGAAGAAGAGGCGTGGAAGCGGAAATCAGATGAGGTGACAGTCCTTCGATGCAGCAATGTCCTTTTTAAATTGGAAACTACAAACTGACTTGATAGTTTGCTTCCCCAATTACATCATCCAACACAACACATCAATAAGGACAACCAGGATGGCCGAGTGGTTAAGGCGTTGGACTTAAGATCCAATGGACACATGTCCTCGTGGGTTCAAGACCCACTCCTGGTAAGACTTTCTTACAAAATACAGTAGTAAGTTATGTCCCAGCACAGTGAAGACTACTCACATACAAATGGAATTGTGCATCAGAAAGGCAACTGGCTACCACTTTCTTATAAAATATAGTGATATAGTTATACGTATGAAATATAGTGATATGCAGTAGGCATGTCACACCACTGTTGCATGAATACTACTCATACAAATTAATGAAATTGTACATCAGAAAGACAGCTGACTACACCAACCCTACCCTGTAAATTACCAAGTAAACCACTCAAAGTGCTTGTCAACACACATCTGTCATTCCTGACCAAACCAATACAGAATGTATCCTTGATGTTAGCACGTACAGACTAGTGAAAATACCGTTGCTTGTAACAAAAGAAGCAGAAAAGGTGGTCATGAACAAATTTAGGCAGATGGAACAAGTCAATGGGATCACATTTTCTACAATCCAAGTGAAATACAAAGAAAACCAAAGTTTTACACCTCTATTTGTCTTTCTGCATCTTGTGAATTTTGGGAAGTGACAGTTCACGAGTGTGGCATGAAGCTGAGAGGCGTAGAAGCAACAATCAGACAAATCAGAAGAGATGATGGTCCTTCAATGCAGCAATGTCATTTTTAAATTGGAAACTACAAAGTGACTTGATAGTTTGCTTCCCCAATTACATCATCAAACACAAAACAATAGTAACCACAACCAGGATGGCCGAGTGGTTAAGGCGTTGGGCTTAAGATCCAATGGACATATGTCCTCGTGGGTTCAAGCCCCACTCCTGGTAAGACTTTCTTTTAAAATTCAGTAGTAAGTTATGTCCTAGCACAGTGAAGACTACTCACACACAAATGGAAATGTATAGCAGAAAGGCAACTGGCTACCATAACCAGGCCTGTCACAATACCAAATTTTGCCAGGCGATTGTCTCAAAAATTATTGTGATAAATGAAAATATTATTCAAAATGTAACAATTAATTGTCAAATTTAAGAAGAATTGGTGATTTGTTTGGAGTGTAGTACTTTTTTGGAACACCTGATGGAAGTATAATTCTGTCCTCGTGGGTTCAAGCCCCACTCCTGGTAACGCTCACGTTCAAAATATAGTAGTAAGTTATGTCCCAACACTGTTGCATGAAGACTACTCACATACAAACTAATAGAAATGTGCATTAGAAAGGCAGCTGGCTATCCTAACCTGTAACGGACCAAATCACCCACTGCAAGTACTTGACAACAACTGCTTTATGATACAAGTTGAAGGATTGCTTTTTATACAACCCAAGTAAAATGCAAAGAAAACCAAAATTTGACATCTTTTCCTAGTGTTTTTTCATCTTGTGAATTTTGGGATGTGACAGTTCACAATGAGCGGTGGCATAAAGCTGAAGAAGAGGCGTGGAAGCGGAAATCAGACAAATCAGATGAGGTGACAGTCCTTCGATGCAGCAATGTCCTTTTTAAATTGGAAACTACAAACTGACTTGATAGTTTGCTTCCCCAATTACATCATCCAACACAACACATCAATAAGGACAACCAGGATGGCCGAGTGGTTAAGGCGTTGGACTTAAGATCCAATGGACACATGTCCTCGTGGGTTCAAGCCCCACTCCTGGTAAGACTTTCTTATAAAATTCAGTAGTAAGTTATGTCCTAGCACAGTGAAGACTACTCACACACAAATGGAAATGTATAGCAGAAAGGCAACTGGCTACCGTCCATAACCAGGCCTGTCACAATACCAAATTTTGCCAGGCGATTGTCTCAAAAATTATTGTGATAAATGAAAATATTATTCTAAATGTAAGAATTAATTGTCAAATTTAAGAAGAATTGGTGATTTGTTTGGAGTGTAGTACTTTTTTGGAACACCTGATGGAAGTATAATTCTGTCCTCGTGGGTTCAAGCCCCACTCCTGGTAACGCTCACGTTCAAAATATAGTAGTAAGTTATGTCCCAACACTGTTGCATGAAGACTACTCACATACAAACTAATAGAAATGTGCATTAGAAAGGCAGCTGGCTATCCTAACCTGTAACGGACCAAATCACCCACTGCAAGTACTTGACAACAACTGCTTTATGATACAAGTTGAAGGATTGCTTTTTATACAACCCAAGTAAAATGCAAAGAAAACCAAAATTTGACATCTTTTCCTAGTGTTTTTTCATCTTGTGATCTTTTGGGATGTGACAGTTCACAATGAGCGGTGGCATAAAGCTGAAGAAGAGGCGTGGAAGCGGAAATCAGACAAATCAGATGAGGTGACAGTCCTTCGATGCAGCAATGTCCTTTTTAAATTGGAAACTACAAACTGACTTGATAGTTTGCTTCCCCAATTACACCATCCAACACAACACATCAATAAGGACAACCAGGATGGCCGAGTGGTTAAGGCGTTGGACTTAAGATCCAATGGATGCATGTCCTCGTGGGTTCAAGCCCCACTCCTGGTAAGACTTTCTTACAAAATACAGTAGTAAGTTTTGTCCCAGCACAGTGAAGACTACTCACCTACAAATGCAATTGTGCATCAGAAAGGCAACTGGCTACCACTTTCTTATAAAATATAGTGATATAGTTATACTTGTGAAATATAGTGATATGCAGTAGTCATGTCACACCACTGTTGCATGAATACTACTCATACAAATTAATGAAATTGTACATCAGAAAGACAGCTGACTACACCAACCCTACCCTGTAAATTACCAAGTAAACCACTCAAAGTGCTTGTCAACACACATCTGTCATTCCTGACCAAACCAATACAGAATGTATCCTTGATGTTAGCACGTACAGACTAGTGAATATACCGTTGCTTGTAACAAAAAAGGCAGAAAATGTGGTCATGAACAAATTTAGGCAGATGGAACAAGTCAATGGGATCACATTTTCTATGAAATACAAAGAAAACCAAAGTTTTACACCTCTATTTGTCTTTCTGCATCTTGTGAATTTTGGGAAGTGACAGTTCACGAGTGTGGCATGAAGCTGAAAGGCGTAGAAGCAACAATTAGACAAATCAGAAGAGATGATAGTCCTTCAATGCAGCAATGTCATTTTCAAATTGGAAACTACAAACTGACTTGATAGTTTGCTTCCCCAATTACATCATCAAACACAGAACAATAGTAACCACAACCAGGATGGCCGAGTGGTTAAGGCGTTGGACTTAAGATCCAATGGACATATGTCCTCGTGGGTTCAAGCCCCACTCCTGGTAAGACTTTCTTATAAAATTCAGTAGTAAGTTATGTCCTAGCACAGTGAAGACTACTCACACACAAATGGAAATGTATAGCAGAAAGGCAACTGGCTACCATAACCAGGCCTGTCACAATACCAAAATTTGCCAGGTGATTGTCTCAAAAATTATTGTGATAAATGAAAATATTATTCAAAATGTAACAATAATTGTCAAATTTAAGAAGAATTGGTGATTTGTTTGGAGTGTAGTACTTTTTTGGAACACCTGATGGAAGTATAAGCCTGTCCTCGTGGGTTCAAGCCCCACTCCTGGTAACGCTCACGTTCAAAATATAGTAGTAAGTTATGTCCCAACACTGTTGCATGAAGACTACTCACATACAAACTAATAGAAATGTGCATTAGAAAGGCAGCTGGCTATCCTAACCTGTAACGGACCAAATCACCCACTGCAAGTACTTGACAACAACTGCTTTATGATACAAGTTGATGGGTTGCTTTTTATACAACCCAAGTAAAATGCAAAGAAAACCAAAATTTGACATCTTTTCCTAGTGTTTTTTCATCTTGTGAATTTTGGGATGTGACAGTTCACAATGAGCGGTGGCATAAAGCTGAAGAAGAGGTGTAGTGGACCTACCCAGGGTCAAATTAAGGTTTTTGAACTGTCCAGTGATGACCTTTACTGACCTCTCAGTAAAGCAAGACATTTACTACAAAATCATTCATTTAGCTATAATCTGATAAATATAGTCACCAAAAGAGACTATTTCTATCTTTGATTTTAGGCTGATGTGATCAAAAGAATAACTTTTGTCATTTTCATGATGTGTGCTTTTAAGCTGTGTTATTCTGTGAGAGTTAAACTGTGTTCACTGCTGTGTTTAAAGGTGAAGCCTTCGGGTCACAGAGACCGGACGGTTTTGTTTAGAAACTCAGAGACAGTCTCATGAGCAGGGCTCCAGCTTTATCTATCTTTTTCCTAAACATTTCTCTCTGCTGCTGCTGTAACCTTGGGTCCTGATAAGACAAGTGAACTCCTCGACTGGTCCTTCCTTAAGTACTAGTCCTAAGTTTTGCTGACACACTTGGGAGTCGGCAAGAGTCCGAAAGAGTTTGCTGGGAACTTCGAAAGATGATGTGAACTTTCCAAAGAGCTGAATGACCAGTAGTCACGCGCTAAGGACTCGTCATCCAGCTGGGACTGATAACATGTTGTTATGGGTCCACTCCGAGCGTAAGCTCAAAAACTTTGTTATTCCTTCCTGGAATAAATTATCTTGAGCCAAGAAGCCACGACTGTCACGACTTCTGCCGACGAAAGCGAGTATCACCGACACCGACAAGGTAAACACGTCTGGAGTCCAGCTTGGACTTGCGGGACCGACGACTCGTCAGTCCAAGGCTGACCACAGCTCTTTGCCAGAACCAAGGCGGACGTCTTAAGGTAAAGGAGCAGCTGTTTGCTTACTGGAGGTGTGATGATATCTTAGCTGGACGCGTACGGAAGAGTGTCATCTGGTTTCATAAATGCAAGATAAACTTCCTCTCTTAACCTCCCAATTCTTCTTAAATCTTTCCTCCTATTATTTCCCCTCTCAATCTAAGCTGGAAACTATTTTAAGTTAAAGAGCCACAGACTAAATATGTTAACATCCAATATTTATGTCTGTTGTTATGATTCAAGTGTGCTGACGTATTAATTTGAAAGAAAGTGAAATCATGTCAATCAAGTGTAATGGTGTTAATTTAGTTGATTTATTTTAAATAAATGATAGTGTCTCTTTGACATATCAAACTAAGTTAACGTCTTTGTCACTTAATGGCTCTGTTTATTTATCCATCATAAAGATCACAGAAATATTGAATAAACTGAAAAAGAAGAGAATCCGTGAAATTACTATTCAATCTGAATAAGTAAATTAAGGTAAAAAGGAGGTCAGTATTAAACTGACCCCCCTCTAACCCCTTTACATCTGGTGGCCTCGTATCGGCTTCTAAAAGTTTATTGATAAATCTGTGGTCTCAGTCATGAACTGTAACGTCATGTTTGCATAATAGGATCCAAGTTTTAGACTCTAACAGATTAATTATTTTGGCTGGAAAAGTGTTCAGAACGATTGCAGGACTGCAGTTAATGACATTTGAAGCTGAAATTGTTATTTGTTCAACTTTTGAAACGCTATAAGTAGTTTGGTGGGGATCTGTCTCGCTGTGTGGGAAGTGTCTGGTGGTTCTGATAAGGACCCGGTCCAGATTACGTTGCACAAGCTGAGGCAATCTCACTGCAAAATGACCGCCGAGTCAAATTGCCTGAAAAGCTACTTTAACATCTACAAGATTGCTGTGTGTGGTATTTTTGCAAGTTAGAGCAGGTCGGAAAAGCATATTACTGTTAGAACGTGTCGGCTGGGTTCTGTCAGACCCGTTTCCTGCTCCATTGAAAAGTGGACCGGAACCGACCTTGAAGTGGCTCCGAGCGAGTCCGTGTTTGTTCTGCAGCTGCAGTGCTGAGTTACCGAGCGTAGCTTCGTTGTGCCTGTTTTAAATGTGATTGCCACGTTTCAGAATTTTGGGAAGTTAGTTGAAGCGTTTGAGTTGATTACGAGTCTATAAAGTTGTGTTTTGTTGTGCTAAGCTAACGTTACATAGACGTGTCCTACTACACGTTGTTTATGAGCTGTGATTGGATGAACGAGAGCTGTGAGCTGTCAATCACTCGTGGCGAACGCTGATTCGCTGTAGTGGGAACGCACGCCGTTGCGACCAACCCACTTTGTCGTCATTTCCGGTACTACATTGGTCGAAGGTAAGAAAAACTACATTTACCATGAATGCTTGGAATGAACTACAACCGCTGTGATTGATTGGTTGACGTCACGTATCTGTGTAGCGAGCTCCGCCTCGCTCAGCACAGCAGAGCTGGTGACGCGCTGCGTCGACCCGCCTATTTGTGTCGTCATTTCCTGATGCACTTTGAGTGACAAGCAGACGCAGTTCACACACACACGGTGAAAAGTGGTTTCACTAAAAGTTTAAAAAACTCAATTTAAGCCATCTAAACTGTCTAACAACATAAATTTGTCTCTGACAAGACCGCAGTTCGAGCGTTTATCACGAACACACTAGAAACTAACTCTAAAAGGTAGTTTTAGTTTAAATACTGAATGAAAAATTTAGTCTCCTCGTGATAACAAACATTAAGACTCGAAGCTGCCCCCTGTTGGTTAAAAGACGTTGACAGATGAGTTTTCTCAAATACATCATGAGAAGTCAGCATTTTTATGAAGAATTACCAGCTTTAAAATTGTTCTGTACACAAACAAAAACTCCTGTTTATTCTAAATACAAATTTTAGTATAACAGAGGTACAGACACACAATTTGTGCTCATTTTAAATACTGAAGAGATTTAAAATAACACTCAAAAGGGAATTTTTATTTGATTTTCAAATTAAATTAAAAAAAAATGATGGAGAACAGAGCATTTCCACATTATGCTCTTCACATCTCTGAATTTTAAACAGAATTGGTGTGTACATCTGTACATTTTTAGTTAAAATTGGCATTTTTAACGTTTTTCTGTGCACAATCATTACTGTACTGTTATGCTGAGCGCACGAACACTCGTTTATTTTAAATAAAAAATTGTTTAAAATAACGAACGGAACGTCCTTTTTCACTCCTGATAACTGTCAAATGCAGTACAAAATCAGTTTCACTGAGACTGCAAGACATCTTTTTGAAGGCATGCTCAAGCAGCATCCTGTCACATTTTGGTGAAGTAATTGCATTTAAGTCAGCCCTCTTTTATAAGCGTTTGAGTAAGAATAAACGGAAGTCAGGCTGCTTGGGTTAGTTAGTAACTGTTGTTTGAACGTAAGTTCTATTTTAAAGTTAACACTACAAGAGTGCATTTAACTTTTACAAAGTTCATTGAGGGTAAAAACCTGAAAAAAGGTACCTATGAATACTTATTACACAGTGAAACGCGTAAACCTCAGCTGATTAGTTTATTTGACTCAGTGCTACATTAAAAGTGAATATTTATTTGCAAACACTAACATGAGAACAATCTTTTGATTTTTTCACACAAAATCAATACAATAATGGACGTTAAACAGGGTGAAACAAGTGAGAGGGTCCGCTCCATCAGGACCCCAAAAAGGCTTAGATCGAGCCGAGGTGGTGACTGCTCAATTGACAGGTACGTGCAAGGAAAAAATGAACATCCTTTGATGTTTTACGACAGGCACCTTAAAGCTCATTTTGGTGACAAATATACACCAGGCATGGAAGAAGATGAAGACTTTAAGTGGTCTTTCTTCTTACATCTCGGCTATAAGATACGATTTCCGTTGCTCACCGTGGTTAATGCAAAAACGCAAACCATGGAAGAAATAAAACAGTGTGTTGTGAATGTCTTTGAAGCTAACATGCAAACCAAAACACCCTTACAGGTGTCCCCAGGTGAAGCGGTCAAATCCCACTCGCTGGAGCTGGAAGGGACAAGTTCATCAACTCCCTCTCCTAAAAAAGGCGAGAAAAAACATGTTTTTCAAACTAACAAACCACAACAGGAACCTGCCCGCTGGAACAATGAGCCGGAGTGGCTCAGACAAGACCCAGAGTACATAAAACGATTTCAAAGGGGCGCACGTCCTAAAGATAAGAAAGATGGTCACAAACCACGTAGTGAAGATGCCCGCTGGAACAATGAGCCAGAGTGGCTCAGACAAGACCCAGAGTACATAAAACGATTTCAAAGGACGAGCACACGTCCTGTCCCTGCACCTCGGACGAAGCTGCCCGAGATAAGCAAAAAACCACAAACGGTGGACGCCCGCTCTTTAAGTGACCCTCCGCGGTCTACACCGAGCAAAGGTCCTGCCCCTGCACTGCGGACTGGACAGTCCGGGAGTAGCAGAAAATCACAGGAGTTCCAGAAAAAAGGCAACATACCTCTATGCTCTGAGGAGATAGTGGACAAAAGTTGGTTGTTTGAAAACTTGAATGATATAGAGGATGACCAAACTGGTACAATGCGTGACGTTGTCTTTGATGACTCAGAGCACACAAATTACCAGCTGTTGGAGGCAGAGAATGAACTGATAAGGCAGAAGTGCAAACGACAAAGAGAAAAACTTCTCAAAGAAGGCCTTGAGTTACAACATCGGTTTAAACAATCAATGATGAAACAGAGCGCTGTAACTGCTTTTGAAGCTCACATGCAAAACAAAACACCCTCTGAGGTGTGCCCAGGTCAAAAGGTCGTATCCCAGTCGCAAAAAATAGGAGAGGTTCACTCTCCTATAGACAGCGAGGATAAACACCGTCGTCTCAAAGGTCCTCTGACCTCAGAAGAGGCAGAGAACATGCGTCGGTTGTTAAAAGAGTGGGATGATACTAGCGAGAATGAACACTATCGTCTCAAAGGCCTTCTGACCTCAGAAGTGGTGGAGTACACGCGTCGGTTGTTAAAAGAGTTGGATAATACTAGCAAGAATGAACAAGATTTTCAAACTGACATACACCGAAATGTTGGTACCAGTTGGAACAGTGACTCAAAATGGTTTAAAGGGAGCCCCGCCCCTGAAGCACCTCAGATTGAAAAGTCTGAGACAAGCAACGAACCACAAAAGGTAGGTGTTCACTCTCTAAGAGACCCACAACGGTTCAGATCGAACCAGATGGGTGAAAACCAAGGTCAATCGGTGGGTGGACTTCAAAAGAAATTGAAGGATGAGGACCTATACTCATGTAACTATGCGTCGTCCCAACAGCCACCCCCGAGCCTTGGAACTGCACCTCCCGCGCCTCGAACAGAACAGTTCAAGACAGGCAAAGAGTCACGAATGTCCCGGAATAATGGCCCAACACCTCTATGCTCGGAAGAGACAGAGGAAGTAAGTAGTTTGTCAGTAGATTTGAATGTTACTGTGCTTGACCAACCTGATACAATGAGTGGCGTTATCATTGATAATGACACTATCAACATTGACCAACCTGGAGCGATGTGTAGCACTGTCTTTCACAAAGACTCAGAGCACACAAATAACTCAGCGCACACTACTACCAACATTGCCATGGATGTTGACAGCAAACCAATTGCTGACACACAACAACATCCTGAAGGTCATGATGCTGACAGCGAACAAGATGCTGACAGTAAACAAGATTACACAGACAGAGTCACACGTGAACAGAAACGTGGGACAAGACCTGTGAGGTTTCTGTGTAACTTTATACAAAGGGGGGTGGCTAAGAAAGCTTACCTGCCTATCACACTGGAAGGTGTCCTTGAGCGTGAAGCCCTCCTGGATGGTAGTGCTGATATAACCATTATGTCGGCCAAGCTGTTCGAGGAGCTGAGGACCGCCGCTAACGGTGTTGACAGGCAAATACCCTTTGAGAAATGTGCTATTGAGCTACAGGGTCTCGCAGAGACGAGAACAACCCTAACAGCTATGGCTATGGTTCACATGCAGATTGGCGAAATGACACTACGCCACCCGGTGTACGTGTCTAAACTTGACTCATTCCCATTTTTGGTTGGCCAAGATTTTATAAACCGCTTCAACGCGATTATAGATTATGGTCGACGGAAAATGTGGAGCACAGTGAGAAAACCCCTGCCAATAAAAGTGCTTCCTAGTTGCGATACAGACTGCCTAACCGCAGGTACCGCAGAGGACACAAGGGACTGCTCATCCGAGGACGAGAGCCCGGTAAGTGAACCTTCAACTACAGGTGAGACAGAAGAGACCCAAAAGTTGGACCAAACTCTGGCCCAACAAGAGAACCTCCTCTGTGAGCTGACACATTCAGCACTCCCTGACCACTGCCTACCACAGGTAGTGAAAGGTGTTGAGATCCAAGGATCCCACACCGAAGACGCTGTACTGTCCTCTGAGACAGGTAATTCGGCAATCAACCAAGCTTTCAATGAAACCTTGGTTCAAGGGCATCTGAGTCCAGAAAATGACAGTCAACCAAACGCTGACAGTCACTTGGACATCATTGTTGCAGACTACGAGGACCCCTCTTCAGACAAGAAGGGGGCAAACTCACATTACCTACCACAGGTAGAGAAAGGTGTGGAGATCCAAGGACCCCACACCGAGGTTGCTGTACTGTCCCCTGGGACAGGTAAATCGGCTATCAGCCAAGCTTTCGATGAAACCTTGGTTCAGGGACATTTGTGTCTAGAACTAATCAGAAATGACATAGTTTTTACAGACTCAAAGAGCCTCTCTTCAGTCAAGAAGTGGGAAGACACACACAACGACAGTGACCCGTCGCAGTCTGTACAATCAGACACACCTGCGACTGCGCCGACGGTTGTGACACACCTGAATTACACGGAAAGAGGTAAACGTAAGAAGATACGTTGGCCAAAACCTAAACGATTCCTGTGTACCGTCTTCTCTCAGCTGCGCGAACAGCTTAAACTAAACGGTGGCATCCTAACTTGTGCCCATGGACGGACGTCCTCACCTGTGATCGTGGTCCCCCATGACCAAAGGGGGGTGATGTTAGGCCATGCCAAAGACAAAGATTTGAATGTACACCTCAGAAACACTTTTGCTTTCGCCCAGAAAAACCTGGAAAGATCCGCTGAAGGACGTAAGGCGTACTACGACCAAAAGGCCTCTCACAATGAACTCCAAGTGGGAGACAGAGTCTGGTACTATACGTTCGCCCCAGCAACCGGGAAAGGAGGGTCCGAGACCGGAACTCTCGCCCGCAAACTAATGCCCAGGTGGACTGGACCTCATCTGATAACAGATAAAGTGTCCTCAGTCGTCTACGAAATCAAAATCAGCAAAGGCCGTAAAGAGCCAATTGCTAAATGGGTACATCGAAATCAGATCAAACCTTACAAGGCGTTCAATGACTCCACAAAAGACAAAGATCTCACCAACTCACCGACTTCATGGGATAATAAGGTCGTACAAACACAAGTTAGTAAATAAACTAATCAGGTTTAAACTACCATATTTCCCACCCTATAAGTCGCATTGTCCAACTTGAACTTAGAAACGCTAAGTCTAAAACCCACAACAAAAAACTAACCTTAACAACCGTTTAAATCCACGAGATTTAATTTGACCTCGGTCATAAAGTTGAGACCTGTTTTCTTGTGTGTTGCACTTTGGAATCTGACGACAAGAGTGTGTCGAAGCAGTGAAACGTTGTTTCCTTGTTGTTTAGTCATTACTGTTGTCATTAGTTGAGATACTGTTTGGTTCTGAACACTCCCAGCCAAAAAGGTTTTGTATTAACATTGGTTAATGAATGATATGGATTTAACTATGCCAACATGCAGTTCGTTTTGTTAAATCTCAATCGTCGAAGAGTCAATGTAGTTTAAAGCTACTCAAGGTACCATAAACTACATTGACCTCACAATTTCTAAATTGAACCGATTCGATCGTTTCTATTCTAGATTATCTATTCATTTTGATGAGTCTCGCCATAGACTTCAAAATTTATTAGGAATACCAAATCCTACGTCGTTCGTCTAAAAGACAACAGACATTTAGATCAAACTATATTTCATTTTTATTTTAGTTTAACCTAAACTAAGTAATGAATGGAGGAATAGTTTGGAATTAGAGGCCTTCGTTACAGAAGCCCTCCAAAATTTTATAGGTACAAATCCCTATATCTAATTTTACAGAATTGATCCACCCCTTAATTGGTAATTGTAGCTGATCTAAACCATGATAGCTTACATACCAGGTGCATATAGGTAAGGCTTAATGTAAAATCCCAATCATAAGCCCACCTTAAAAAACCACATAATTGCATGACACATAGAACCAGAGTGGCACTGACTGGAAACCAACCAGCCAACAACCTTCGATGTGGGACCTGCAGCTCCAACGCTTGGTCTTCAACCTCCATCCAAGGGTCGCCTCCTCTGCGTCAATCGAGGGATTCCCTCTACATGCTGATTATGAAAACAATTGTTGCTGATCAATCAACAAAACTAATCGTTGTGGAATTACCGCTGTGGATTATAAGACTTTGTTTTCCAAAGGATCACAGACTTTGTTTGCCAAGAGTTAACAGACTCAGTTTTCCAAAGGATTAAAAGCTTTTCGCAATGGGATTACCTCCGAACAGTATGGAATTTTCAAAAACTTTATGGGATTATAATTTTTGATTTTTCTTTTCCACTTGCTGGATTACTTCAAGATCAAAGACAGTTCAAGGTTTCCTTTCGTGTTGGACCCCATCCCCAAGGACTGGCGATGGCTTCCAAAAGGGGGGAGATGTAGTGGACCTACCCAGGGTCAAATTAAGGTTTTTGAACTGTCCAGTGATGACCTTTACTGACCTCTCAGTAAAGCAAGACATTTACTACAAAATCATTCATTTAGCTATAATCTGATAAATATAGTCACCAAAAGAGACTATTTCTATCTTTGATTTTAGGCTGATGTGATCAAAAGAATAACTTTTGTCATTTTCATGATGTGTGCTTTTAAGCTGTGTTATTCTGTGAGAGTTAAACTGTGTTCACTGCTGTGTTTAAAGGTGAAGCCTTCGGGTCACAGAGACCGGACGGTTTTGTTTAGAAACTCAGAGACAGTCTCATGAGCAGGGCTCCAGCTTTATCTATCTTTTTCCTAAACATTTCTCTCTGCTGCTGCTGTAACCTTGGGTCCTGATAAGACAAGTGAACTCCTCGACTGGTCCTTCCTTAAGTACTAGTCCTAAGTTTTGCTGACACACTTGGGAGTCGGCAAGAGTCCGAAAGAGTTTGCTGGGAACTTCGAAAGATGATGTGAACTTTCCAAAGAGCTGAATGACCAGTAGTCACGCGCTAAGGACTCGTCATCCAGCTGGGACTGATAACATGTTGTTATGGGTCCACTCCGAGCGTAAGCTCAAAAACTTTGTTATTCCTTCCTGGAATAAATTATCTTGAGCCAAGAAGCCACGACTGTCACGACTTCTGCCGACGAAAGCGAGTATCACCGACACCGACAAGGTAAACACGTCTGGAGTCCAGCTTGGACTTGCGGGACCGACGACTCGTCAGTCCAAGGCTGACCACAGCTCTTTGCCAGAACCAAGGCGGACGTCTTAAGGTAAAGGAGCAGCTGTTTGCTTACTGGAGGTGTGATGATATCTTAGCTGGACGCGTACGGAAGAGTGTCATCTGGTTTCATAAATGCAAGATAAACTTCCTCTCTTAACCTCCCAATTCTTCTTAAATCTTTCCTCCTATTATTTCCCCTCTCAATCTAAGCTGGAAACTATTTTAAGTTAAAGAGCCACAGACTAAATATGTTAACATCCAATATTTATGTCTGTTGTTATGATTCAAGTGTGCTGACGTATTAATTTGAAAGAAAGTGAAATCATGTCAATCAAGTGTAATGGTGTTAATTTAGTTGATTTATTTTAAATAAATGATAGTGTCTCTTTGACATATCAAACTAAGTTAACGTCTTTGTCACTTAATGGCTTTGTGTATTTATCCATCATAAAGATCACAGAAATATTGGGTAAACTGAAAAAGAACAGAATCCGTGAATTTACTATTCAATCTGAATAAGTAGATTAATTAAGGATAAAGAGGTCAGTATTAATATTGACCTCCTCATAATTCTTACAGAGGCGTGGAAGCGGAAATCAGACAAATCAGATGAGGTGACAGTCCTTCGATGCAGCAATGTCCTTTTTAAATTGGAAACTACAAACTGACTTGATAGTTTGCTTCCCCAATTACACCATCCAACACAACACATCAATAAGGACAACCAGGATGGCAGAGTGGTTAAGGCGTTGGACTTAAGATCCAATGGACGCAAGTCCTCGTGGGTTCAAGCCCCACTCCTGGTAAGACTTTCTTACAAAATACAGTAGTAAGTTATGTCCCAGCACAGTGAAGACTACTCACCTACAAATGGAATTGTGCATCAGAAAGGCAACTGGCTACCACTTTCTTATAAAATATAGTGATATAGTTATACTTGTGAAATATAGTGATATGCAGTAGTCATGTCACACCACTGTTGCATGAATACTACTCATACAAATTAATGAAATTGTACATCAGAAAGACAGCTGACTACACCAACCCTACCCTGTAAATTACCAAGTAAACCACTCAAAGTGCTTGTCAACACACATCTGTCATTCCTGACCAAACCAATACAGAATGTATCCTTGATGTTAGCACGTACAGACTAGTGAAAATACCGTTGCTTGTAACAAAAGAAGCAGAAAATGTGGTCATGAACAAATTTAGGCAGATGGAACAAGTCAATGGGATCACATTTTCTACAATCCAAGTGAAATACAAAGAAAACCAAAGTTTTACACCTCTATTTGTCTTTCTGCATCTTGTGAATTTTGGGAAGTGACAGTTCACGAGTGTGGCATGAAGCTGAGAGGCGTAGAAGCAACAATCAGACAAATCAGAAGAGATGATAGTCCTTCAATGCAGCAATGTCATTTTTAAATTGGAAACTACAAACTGACTTGATAGTTTGCTTCCCCAATTACATCATCAAACACAGAACAACAGTAACCACAACCAGGATGGCCGAGTGGTTAAGGCGTTGAACTTAAGATCCAATGGACATATGTCCTCGTGGGTTCAAGCCCCACTCCTGGTAAGACTTTCTTATAAAATTCAGTAGTAAGTTATGTCCTAGCACAGTGAAGACTACTCACACACAAATGGAAATGTATAGCAGAAAGGTAACTGGCTACCATAACCAGGCCTGTCACAATACCAAATTTTGCCAGGCGATTGTCTCAAAAACTTATTGTGATAAATGAAAATACTACTCAAAATGTAACAATTAATTGTCAAATTTAAGAAGAATTGGTGATTTGTTTGGAGTGTAGTACTTTTTTGGAACACCTGATGGAAGTATAAGCCTGTCCTTGTGGGTTCAAGCCCCACTCCTGGTAACGCTCACGTTCAAAATATAGTAGTAAGTTATGTCCCAACACTGTTGCATGAAGACTACTCACATACAAACTAATAGAAATGTGCATTAGAAAGGCAGCTGGCTATCCTAACCTGTAACGGACCAAATCACCCACTGCAAGTACTTGACAACAACTGCTTTATGATACAAGTTGATGGGTTGCTTTTTATACAACCCAAGTAAAATGCAAAGAAAACCAAAATTTGACATCTTTTCCTAGTGTTTTTTCATCTTGTGAATTTTGGGATGTGACAGTTCACAATGAGCGGTGGCATAAAGCTGAAGAAGAGGCGTGGAAGCGGAAATCAGACAAATCAGATGAGGTGACAGTCCTTTGATGCAGCAATGTCCTTTTTAAATTGGAAACTACAAACTGACTTGATAGTTTGCTTCCCCAATTACATCATCCAACACAACACATCAATAAGGACAACCAGGATGGCCGAGTGGTTAAGGCGTTGGACTTAAGATCCAATGGACGCATGTCCTCGTGGGTTCAAGCCCCACTCCTGGTAAGACTTTCTTATAAAATTCAGTAGTAAGTTATGTCCTAGCACAGTGAAGACTACTCACACACAAATGGAAATGTATAGCAGAAAGGCAACTGGCTACCGTCCATAACCAGGCCTGTCACAATACCAAATTTTGCCAGGCGATTGTCTCAAAAATTATTGTGATAAATGAAAATATTATTCTAAATGTAAGAATTAATTGTCAAATTTAAGAAGAATTGGTGATTTGTTTGGAGTGTAGTACTTTTTTGGAACACCTGATGGAAGTATAATTCTGTCCTCGTGGGTTCAAGCCCCACTCCTGGTAACGCTCACGTTCAAAATATAGTAGTAAGTTATGTCCCAACACTGTTGCATGAAGACTACTCACATACAAACTAATAGAAATGTGCATTAGAAAGGCAGCTGGCTATCCTAACCTGTAACGGACCAAATCACCCACTGCAAGTACTTGACAACAACTGCTTTATGATACAAGTTGAAGGATTGCTTTTTATACAACCCAAGTAAAATGCAAAGAAAACCAAAATTTGACATCTTTTCCTAGTGTTTTTTCATCTTGTGATCTTTTGGGATGTGACAGTTCACAATGAGCGGTGGCATAAAGCTGAAGAAGAGGCGTGGAAGCGGAAATCAGACAAATCAGATGAGGTGACAGTCCTTCGATGCAGCAATGTCCTTTTTAAATTGGAAACTACAAACTGACTTGATAGTTTGCTTCCCCAATTACACCATCCAACACAACACATCAATAAGGACAACCAGGATGGCCGAGTGGTTAAGGCGTTGGACTTAAGATCCAATGGACGCATGTCCTCGTGGGTTCAAGCCCCACTCCTGGTAAGACTTTCTTATAAAATTCAGTAGTAAGTTATGTCCTAGCACAGTGAAGACTACTCACACACAAATGGAAATGTATAGCAGAAAGGCAACTGGCTACCATAACCAGGCCTGTCACAATACCAAAATTTGCCAGGTGATTGTCTCAAAAATTATTGTGATAAATGAAAATATTATTCAAAATGTAACAACTAATTGTCAAATTTAAGAAGAATTGGTGATTTGTTTGGAGTGTAGTACTTTTTTGGAACACCTGATGGAAGTATAATTCTGTCCTCGTGGGTTCAAGCCCCACTCCTGGTAACGCTCACGTTCAAAATATAGTAGTAAGTTATGTCCCAACACTGTTGCATGAAGACTACTCACATACAAACTAATAGAAATGTGCATTAGAAAGGCAGCTGGCTATCCTAACCTGTAACGGACCAAATCACCCACTGCAAGTACTTGACAACAACTGCTTTATGATACAAGTTGATGGGTTGCTTTTTATACAACCCAAGTAAAATGCAAAGAAAACCAAAATTTGACATCTTTTCCTAGTGTTTTTTCATCTTGTGAATTTTGGGATGTGACAGTTCACAATGAGCGGTGGCATAAAGCTGAAGAAGAGGCGTGGAAGCGGAAATCAGACAAATCAGATGAGGTGACAGTCCTTCGATGCAGCAATGTCCTTTTTAAATTGGAAACTACAAACTGACTTGATAGTTTGCTTCCCCAATTACACCATCCAACACAACACATCAATAAGGACAACCAGGATGGCCGAGTGGTTAAGGCGTTGGACTTAAGATCCAATGGACGCATGTCCTCGTGGGTTCAAGCCCCACTCCTGGTAAGACTTTCTTACAAAATACAGTAGTAAGTTATGTCCCAGCACAGTGAAGACTACTCACCTACAAATGGAATTGTGCATCAGAAAGGCAACTGGCTACCACTTTCTTATAAAATATAGTGATATAGTTATACTTGTGAAATATAGTGATATGCAGTAGTCATGTCACACCACTGTTGCATGAATACTACTCATACAAATTAATGAAATTGTACATCAGAAAGACAGCTGACTACACCAACCCTACCCTGTAAATTACCAAGTAAACCACTCAAAGTGCTTGTCAACACACATCTGTCATTCCTGACCAAACCAATACAGAATGTATCCTTGATGTTAGCACGTACAGACTAGTGAAAATACCGTTGCTTGTAACAAAAAAAGCAGAAAATGTGGTCATGAACAAATTTAGGCAGATGGAACAAGTCAATGGGATCACATTTTCTACAATCCAAGTGAAATACAAAGAAAACCAAAGTTTTACACCTCTGTCTTTCTGCATCTTGTGAATTTTGGGAAGTGACAGTTCACGAGTGTGGCATGAAGCTGAGAGGCGTAGAAGCAACAATCAGACAAATCAGAAGAGATGATAGTCCTTCAATGCAGCAATGTCATTTTTAAATTGGAAACTACAAACTGACTTGATAGTTTGCTTCCCCAATTACATCATCAAACACAAAACAATAGTAACCACAACCAGGATGGCCGAGTGGTTAAGGCGTTGGACTTAAGATCCAATGGACATATGTCCTCGTGGGTTCAAGCCCCACTCCTGGTAAGACTTTCTTATAAAATTCAGTAGTAAGTTATGTCCTAGCACAGTGAAGACTACTCACACACAAATGGAAATGTATAGCAGAAAGGCAACTGGCTACCATAACCAGGCCTGTCACAATACCAAATTTTGCCAGGCGATTGTCTCAAAAACTTATTGTGATAAATGAAAATACTACTCAAAATGTAACAATTAATTGTCAAATTTAAGAAGAATTGGTGATTTGTTTGGAGTGTAGTACTTTTTTGGAACACCTGATGGAAGTATAAGCCTGTCCTCGTGGGTTCAAGCCCCACTCCTGGTAACGCTCACGTTCAAAATATAGTAGTAAGTTATGTCCCAACACTGTTGCATGAAGACTACTCACATACAAACTAATAGAAATGTGCATTAGAAAGGCAGCTGGCTATCCTAACCTGTAACGGACCAAATCACCCACTGCAAGTACTTGACAACAACTGCTTTATGATACAAGTTGATGGGTTGCTTTTTATACAACCCAAGTAAAATGCAAAGAAAACCAAAATTTGACATCTTTTCCTAGTGTTTTTTCATCTTGTGAATTTTGGGATGTGACAGTTCACAATGAGCGGTGGCATAAAGCTGAAGAAGAGGCGTGGAAGCGGAAATCAGACAAATCAGATGAGGTGACAGTCCTTCGATGCAGCAATGTCCTTTTTAAATTGGAAACTACAAACTGACTTGATAGTTTGCTTCCCCAATTACATCATCCAACACAACACATCAATAAGGACAACCAGGATGGCCGAGTGGTTAAGGCGTTGGACTTAAAATCTAATGGACGCATGTCCTCGTGGGTTCAAGCCCCACTCCTGGTAAGACTTTCTTACAAAATACAGTAGTAAGTTATGTCCCAGCACAGTGAAGACTACTCACCTACAAATGCAATTGTGCATCAGAAAGGCAACTGGCTACCACTTTCTTATAAAACATAGTGATATAGTTATACTTGTGAAATATAGTGATATGCAGTAGTCATGTCACACCACTGTTGCATGAATACTACTCATACAAATTAATGAAATTGTACATCAGAAAGACAGCTGACTACACCAACCCTACCCTGTAAATTACCAAGTAAACCACTCAAAGTGCTTGTCAACACACACATCTGTCATTCCTGACCAAACCAATACAGAATGTATCCTTGATGTTAGCACGTACAGACTAGTGAAAATACCGTTGCTTGTAACAAAAAAGTCAGAAAATGTGGTCATGAACAAATTTAGGCAGATGGAACAAGTCAATGGGATCACATTTTCTATGAAATACAAAGAAAACCAAAGTTTTACACCTCTATTTGTCTTTCTGCATCTTGTGAATTTTGGGAAGTGACAGTTCACGAGTGTGGCATGAAGCTGAAAGGCGTAGAAGCAACAATCAGACATATCAGAAGAGATGATAGTCCTTCAATGCAGCAATGTCATTTTCAAATTGGAAACTACAAACTGACTTGATAGTTTGCTTCCCCAATTACATCATCAAACACAGAACAATAGTAACCACAACCAGGATGGCCGAGTGGTTAAGGCGTATGACTTAAGATCCAATGGAAAACCAAAATTTGACATCTTTTCCTAGTGTTTTTTCATCTTGTGAATTTTGGGATGTGACAGTTCACAATGAGCCGTGGCATAAAGCTGAAGAAGAGGCGTGGAAGCGGAAATCAGATGAGGTGACAGTCCTTCGATGCAGCAATGTCCTTTTTCAATTGGAAACTACAAACTGACTTGATAGTTTGCTTCCCCAATTACATCATCCAACACAACACATCAATAAGGACAACCAGGATGGCCGAGTGGTTAAGGCGTTGGACTTAAGATCCAATGGACACATGTCCTTGTGGGTTCAAGACCCACTCCTGGTAAGACTTTCTTCTAAAATACAGTAGTAAGTTATGTCCCAGCACAGTGAAGACTACTCACATGCAAATGGAATTGTGCATCAGAGAGGCAACTGGCTACCACTTTCTTATAAAATATAGTGATATAGTTATACTTATGAAATATAGTGATATGCAGTAGGCATGTCACACCACTGTTGCATGAATACTACTCATACAAATTAATGAAATTGTACATCAGAAAGGCAGCTGACTACACCAACCCTACCCTGTAAATTACCAAGTAAACCACTCAAAGTGCTTGTCAACACACATCTGTCATTCCTGACCAAACCAATACAGAATGTATCCTTGATGTTAGCACGTACAGACTAGTGAAAATACCGTTGCTTGTAACAAAAGAAGCAGAAAAGGTGGTCATGAACAAATTTAGGCAGATGGAACAAGTCAATGGGATCACATTTTCTACAATCCAAGTGAAATACAAAGAAAACCAAAGTTTTACACCTCTATTTGTCTTTCTGCATCTTGTGAATTTTGGGAAGTGACAGTTCACGAGTGTGGCATGAAGCTGAGAGGCGTAGAAGCAACAATCAGACAAATCAGAAGAGATGATAGTCCTTCAATGCAGCAATGTCATTTTTAAATTGGAAACTACAAACTGACTTGATAGTTTGCTTCCCCAATTACATCATCAAACACAAAACAATAGTAACCACAACCAGGATGGCCGAGTGGTTAAGGCGTTGGACTTAAGATCCAATGGACATATGTCCTCGTGGGTTCAAGCCCCACTCCTGGTAAGACTTTCTTATAAAATTCAGTAGTAAGTTATGTCCTAGCACAGTGAAGACTACTCACACACAAATGGAAATGTACAGCAGAAAGGCAACTGGCTACCACTTTCTTATAAAATATAGTGATATAGTTATACTTGTGAAATATAGTGATATGCAGTAGTCATGTCACACCACTGTTGCATGAATACTACTCATACAAATTAATGAAATTGTACATCAGAAAGACAGCTGACTACACCAACCCTACCCTGTAAATTACCAAGTAAACCACTCAAAGTGCTTGTCAACACACATCTGTCATTCCTGACCAAACCAATACAGAATGTATCCTTGATGTTAGCACGTACAGACTAGTGAAAATACCGTTGCTTGTAACAAAAAAAGCAGAAAATGTGGTCATGAACAAATTTAGGCAGATGGAACAAGTCAATGGGATCACATTTTCTATGAAATACAAAGAAAACCAAAGTTTTACACCTCTATTTGTCTTTCTGCATCTTGTGAATTTTGGGAAGTGACAGTTCACGAGTGTGGCATGAAGCTGAAAGGCGTAGAAGCAACAATCAGACATATCAGAAGAGATGATAGTCCTTCAATGCAGCAATGTCATTTTCAAATTGGAAACTACAAACTGACTTGATAGTTTGCTTCCCCAATTACATCATCAAACACAGAACAATAGTAACCACAACCAGGATGGCCGAGTGGTTAAGGCGTATGACTTAAGATCCAATGGAAAACCAAAATTTGACATCTTTTCCTAGTGTTTTTTCATCTTGTGAATTTTGGGATGTGACAGTTCACAATGAGCCGTGGCATAAAGCTGAAGAAGAGGCGTGGAAGCGGAAATCAGATGAGGTGACAGTCCTTCGATGCAGCAATGTCCTTTTTAAATTGGAAACTACAAACTGACTTGATAGTTTGCTTCCCCAATTACATCATCCAACACAACACATCAATAAGGACAACCAGGATGGCCGAGTGGTTAAGGCGTTGGACTTAAGATCCAATGGACTGTCCTCGTGGGTTCAAGCCCCACTCCTGGTAAGACTTTCTTACAAAATACAGTAGTAAGTTATTGTCCCAGCACAGTGAAGACTACTCACCTACAAATGCAATTGTGCATCAGAAAGGCAACTGGCTACCACTTTCTTATAAAATATAGTGATATAGTTATACTTGTGAAATATAGTGATATGCAGTAGTCATGTCACACCACTGTTGCATGAATACTACTCATACAAATTAATGAAATTGTACATCAGAAAGACAGCTGACTACACCAACCCTACCCTGTAAATTACCAAGTAAACCACTCAAAGTGCTTGTCAACACACATCTGTCATTCCTGACCAAACCAATACAGAATGTATCCTTGATGTTAGCACGTACAGACTAGTGAAAATACCGTTGCTTGTAACAAAAAAGTCAGAAAATGTGGTCATGAACAAATTTAGGCAGATGGAACAAGTCAATGGGATCACATTTTCTATGAAATACAAAGAAAACCAAAGTTTTACACCTCTATTTGTCTTTCTGCATCTTGTGAATTTTGGGAAGTGACAGTTCACGAGTGTGGCATGAAGCTGAAAGGCGTAGAAGCAACAATCAGACATATCAGAAGAGATGATAGTCCTTCAATGCAGCAATGTCATTTTCAAATTGGAAACTACAAACTGACTTGATAGTTTGCTTCCCCAATTACATCATCAAACACAGAACAATAGTAACCACAACCAGGATGGCCGAGTGGTTAAGGCGTATGACTTAAGATCCAATGGAAAACCAAAATTTGACATCTTTTCCTAGTGTTTTTTCATCTTGTGAATTTTGGGATGTGACAGTTCACAATGAGCCGTGGCATAAAGCTGAAGAAGAGGCGTGGAAGCGGAAATCAGATGAGGTGACAGTCCTTCGATGCAGCAATGTCCTTTTTCAATTGGAAACTACAAACTGACTTGATAGTTTGCTTCCCCAATTACATCATCCAACACAACACATCAATAAGGACAACCAGGATGGCCGAGTGGTTAAGGCGTTGGACTTAAGATCCAATGGACACATGTCCTTGTGGGTTCAAGACCCACTCCTGGTAAGACTTTCTTCTAAAATACAGTAGTAAGTTATGTCCCAGCACAGTGAAGACTACTCACATGCAAATGGAATTGTGCATCAGAGAGGCAACTGGCTACCACTTTCTTATAAAATATAGTGATATAGTTATACTTATGAAATATAGTGATATGCAGTAGGCATGTCACACCACTGTTGCATGAATACTACTCATACAAATTAATGAAATTGTACATCAGAAAGGCAGCTGACTACACCAACCCTACCCTGTAAATTACCAAGTAAACCACTCAAAGTGCTTGTCAACACACATCTGTCATTCCTGACCAAACCAATACAGAATGTATCCTTGATGTTAGCACGTACAGACTAGTGAAAATACCGTTGCTTGTAACAAAAGAAGCAGAAAATGTGGTCATGAACAAATTTAGGCAGATGGAACAAGTCAATGGCATCACTTTTTCTACAATCCAAGTG
>JBBPBX010000315.1:0-28890 GCA_038048925.1 Garcialebias charrua
CCCATGACCAAAGGGGGGTGATGTTAGTTCATGCCCATGATCTCCCGTCCGCAGGACACAAAGGAGATAAAGCCACGCTGACGGCATTAAAACAAATTGCCTATTGGCCTGGAATGAAAAGGATGTCAAGGACTACATTGAAGGGTGCGTGGTCTGTGGCCAGTTTCAGCCAACCAGACCACTTCACAGAGCACCACTGCAAAGCAGAGGCATTGCATTCCCATGGTCTGACCTCCAGATCGACTGGGTTGGACCACTCACTAAGAGCTCTAGAGGAAATAAATATTTTCTCACGGTAACCTGTGCATTCACCAAATGGGTAGAATGCCTACCAGCTCCTAACGACACAGCACAAACCACTGCTATGTTGTTAATGAATCATATATTCTCAAGGTTTGGACTTCCCCTTCGGGTGAACTCAGACCAAGGTACACACTTCACAGGTGAAGTGATGAAAGAACTGTGGAAGACGCTAGGCGTCAAGGCCAACTTTCATGTCGGCTACCACCCACAGGCTTCAGGCCAAGTAGAGAGAGCAAACAGAACTGTGGTGAGTATTTTGAAGAAATACGTGGCTGCAAACCACAAGGACTGGGACGTGAAACTCCCTCTGGTCCTCATGGCCATAAGAGCCACTCCACACACATCAACTGGCATCTCTCCCTTCGAGATGATGACCGGTCGACAAATGACTCTCCCTCTACACCTGTTGTACCAACCAGGCGACGCCGCCATGGCGACAGCCTACACTACACAACAATACATGAAAGATTTGAATGTACACCTCAGAAACACTTTTGCTTTCGCCCAGAAAAACCTGGAAAAATCTGCTGAAGGACGCAAGGCGTACTACGACCAAAAGGCCTCTCACAATGAACTCCAAGTGGGAGACAGAGTCTGGTACTATACGTTCGCCCCAGCAACCGGGAAAGGAGGGTCCGAGACCGGAACTCTCGCCCGCAAACTGATGCCCAGGTGGACTGGACCTCATCTGATAACAGACAAAGTGTCCTCAGTCGTCTACGAAATCAAAATCAGCAAAGGCCGCAAAGAGCCAATTGCTAAATGGGTACATCGAAATCAGATCAAACCTTACAAGGCGTTCAATGACTCCACAAAAGACAAAGATCTCACAAACTCACCGACTTCATGGGATAATAAGGTCGTCCAAACACAAGTTAGTAAATAAACTAATCAGGTTTAAACTACCGTATTTTCCACCCTATAAGTCGCATTGTCCAATTTGAACTTAGAAACGCTAAGCCTAACACCCACAACAAAACTAATCTTAACAACCGTTTAAATCCACGAGATTTAATTTGACCTCGGTCATAAAGTTGAGACCTGTTTTTCTTGTGTGTTGCACTTTGGAATCTGACGACAAGAGTGTGTCGAAGCAGTGAAACGTTGTTTCCTTGTTGTTTAGTCATTACTGTTGTCATTAGTTGAGATATTGTTTGGTTCTGAACACTCCCAGCCAAAAAGGTTTTGTATTAACATTGGTTAATGAATGATATGGATTTAACTATGCCAACATGCAGTTCGTTTTGTTAAATCTCAATCGTCGAAGAGTCAATGTAGTTTAAAGCTACTCAAGGTACCATAAACTACACTGGTCTCACAATTTCTAAATTGAACCGATTCGATCGTTTCTATTCTAGATTGTCTATTCATTTTGATGAGTCTCGCCATAGACTTCAAAATTTATTAGGAATACCAAATCCTACGTCGTTCGTCTAAAAGACAACAGACATTTAGATCAAACTATATTTCATTTTTCTATTTTAGTTTAACCTAAACTAAGTAATGAATGGAGGAATAGTTTGGAATTAGAGGCCTTCGTTACAGAAGCCCTCCAAAATTTTATAGGTATAGATCCCTATATCTAATTTTACAGAATTGATCCACCCCTTAATTGGTAATTGTAGCTGATCTAAACCATGATAGCTTACATACCAGGTGCATATAGGTAGGGCCTAATGTAAAATCCCAATCATAAGCCCACCTAAAAACCACATAATTGCATGACACATAGAACCAGAGTGGCACTGACTGGAAACCAACCAGCCAACAACCTTCGATGTGGGGACCTGCAGCTCCAACGCTTGGTCTTCAACCTTCATCCAAGGGTCGCCTCCTCTGCGTCAATCGAGGGATCCCCTCTACATGCTGATTATGAAAACAATTGTTGCTGATCAATCAACAAAACTAATCGTTGTGGAATTACCGCTGTGGATTATAAGACTTTGTTTTCCAAAGGATCACAGACTTTGTTTTCCAAGAGTTAACAGACTCAGTTTTCCAAGGGATTAAAAGCTTTTCGCAATGGGATTACCTCCGAACAGTATGGAATTTCCAAAAACTTTATGGGATTATAATTTTGATTTTTCTTTTCCACTTGCTGGATTACTTCAAGATCAGAGACAGTTCAATGTTCCTTTCGTGTTGGACCCCATCCCCAAGGACTGGCGATGGCTTCCAAAAGGGGGGAGATGTAGTGGGCATGACCGTGTCCACTTTGATACACCTGTGTATTTTTGAACTGTTCCAGAGATGACCTTTACTGACCTCTCAGTAAAGCAAGACATTTACTACAAATTATTCCATTAGTTGTAATCTGAGAACATAGTCACCAAAAGAGACTATTTCTATCTTTGATTTTATTCTAATGTAATCAAAAGAATAACTTTTGTCATTTTCATGATGTGTGCTTTTAAGCTGTGTTATTCTGTAAGAGTTAAACTGTGTTCACTGCTGTGTGAAAGTTGAAGACTCGGGTCAGAGAGACCCGGCCGTTTTGTTTAGAAAGTCAGAAGACAGTTAATCTGTTGTTTTTCATGAGAAGGGCTCCAGCTTACTCTGTCTTTTTCCTAAACATTTCTCTCTGCTGCTGGCTGTAACCTTGGGTCCTGATAACACAAGTGAACTGCTCGACTGGTCCATGGACCAATGAAAAAGACACAAGTCTCACTCCTCTCATGATCTTCTTTTAAGTTCTAAGTTTTGCTGAAACGCTTCAGAGTTTGCTGGGAGCTTCAAAGAGATGTGAACTTTCCCAAAGAGCTAGGATGAACTCAGTCACACGCTAAGGACTCGTCATCCAGCTAAGGACTGAAAACCTGCTGTTATGAGTCCACTTCTAACGAGCGTAAGCTCAAAACTTTGTTATTCCTTCCTGGAATAAGTTTATCTTGAAGTCAGAGGCCAGTAGCTGACATATTTTCTGATGACCAACGCGAAACCAGGAGACGTTGAAAACGTAAACAAGGACCAGCTTGGACGTGCTGGGCCTGAAGGACTCTGTGCATCTGAAAGGCTGGTGTCGTCTCTTTATCAGACTCGTCGTCGAAGGTAAAGAGCTGTTTACAAACGTACCTGGGGTTTAGCAGAAGTCGGATGGGAAGTGTCACTCTGGTAACATGCTCACGATAATTTCCTTTAAACCATCTCTCCATCTTCCTCCTATCTCCTCTCCCTCAATTCTAAGCTGGAAACTATTTAAGCTAAAGAGCCCTCAGACTAAATATGTTTAACACCCTGTATTTAGGTCTGTTGTGTTGTAATTCAAGTGTGCTGACGTGTTAAATTGAAAGAAAGTGAAATCATGTCAATCAAGTGTAATGGTGTTAATTTAGTTGATTTATTTTAAATAAATGATAGTGTCTTTGACATATCAACTAAGTTAACGTCTCTGTCACTTAATGGCTTTATTTATTTATCCATCATAAAGATCACAGAAATATTGGGTAAACTGAAAAAGAAAAGAATCCGTGAAATTACTATTCAATCTGAATAAGTAAATTAATTAAGGATAAAGAGGTCAGCTTAATACTGACCCCTGTTAAAATCCTTTACATCTGGGTAGCACTATATGTGTTTAAAGACACAATATTGGGTCTCCCTCATGTTTACTTCAGTGGGAACTATGTATTGGCACCATACCTTCCTAACAATTTGAACTTAATCATCTTTTTAAACATGTAAAAAAATAAAATGAAATTTTTATGTTGATATCAAGCCAACTCCACAATCCTGTTCCCTGAATTACAATGCAGCTCCTTCAGACTAGTTCTAAATGGAGGTTTTACAAACATTTACATTCCCTTAAGGTACTAATGACTTTTTTTTTTTACAATTTTTAATTGAATATTTGGGGGTAATATTTTCATGAGCTTTATATATGACGTTTAAAATACTATATTCAACCAAATTGTAAAATTTTAATAATTTCAACTGATGAAATAATATATTTGTTGGATGACCATAGCACTTCCTATAATAATTCTTATAGATTTTTTTTGGTAAAAGGAAAATAGGGTTTGTAATTGTTTTGCATGCATGTTTGCCTACTTCCCAGGCATTGAGCTTCCATTGTCTTCACAGAGCTTTACGTCACTGGACCCCAGACATGTCAAGTCATTACTATTGGTCCACAACCAACATTCTCGTTGACTCACCAGGGTCTCCAGTTCCTTAGCTGCCAGTTCCAGCTCCTGCCACAACACCAGTCTCAGTTTCTGCCGTGACAGCTCTAATCTCAGTGCCTGTACTAGCAGCTTCGGTCAAACCAGTTCCATCTCTAGAATCACCAGTGTCGTCATTATCAGCATCTAACTGGAGGCTTGGAAATGTCTAGGAATGAAGGCAGTGAGATTTTTTTAATTCACATATGCAATGGCATATTTGAGGGTGAGAAAATATCTGAGGAATGGAGAAGAAGTGTGCTGGTGTCCATTTTTAAGAACAACGGTGATGTACAGAGTTGCAGCAACTACAGGGGAATTAAGTTGATGAGCCACACAATGAAGATCTGGCAGAGAGTTGTGGAAGGAAGGCTTAGACGAGAGGTGACTATTTGAGAAAAGTAGTATGGTTTCATGCCAAGAAAGAGCACCACAGACTGATGAAGAACAGAGAGGGTCAAAAAGAACTCCATTGTGTTTGTGGATTTAGCAAAAGCATATGACAGGGTGCCATGGGAGAAGGTGTAGTATTGCATGAGGAAATCTGGAGTGGCAGAGAAGTACGTTAGACTGGTACAGGACATATATGAGGCTAGCTGGACAGTGGTGGGGTGGAGGTGGGAGTGCATCTAGGATCGGCTCTTAGCCCCTTCTTGTTTGCTCTGGTGATGGCCCGACTAACAGACGAGGTCAGGCAGGAATCCCCGTGGACTATGATGTTTGCAGATTACGTTGTGATCTGTGGTGAGAACAGGGAACAGGTGGAAGAGAACTTGGAGAGGTGGAGGTATGCACTTGAAAGAAGAGGAATGAAAGTCAGCCATAGTAAGAGAGATTACATGTGTGTGAATGAGAGGGAGGAGGTGGAACAGTAAGACTACAAAGAGCAGAGGTCACAAAGGTGCAGGACTTCAGATACTTTGGGTCCACTGTCCAGGAAAATGGAGAGTGTGGTAAAGAGGTGAAGAAGAGATCAGTCCAGGCGGGATGGAGTGGATGATGGAGAAAAGTTTCAGGAGTGATTTGTGGCAAAAAGGTGTCAGCAAAGGTCAAAGGAAAAGTTTACAAGACAGTGGTGAGACCAGCTATGTTGTATGGTCTGGAGACAGTGTCATTGACAAAAAGACAGGAGAAAGAACTGGAAGTGGCAGAAATGAAGATGTTGAGGTTCTCCTTAGGAGTGACAAGGATGGATAAGATCAGGAATGAGATAATCAGAGGTACAGCACATGTTGAACAACTGGGAGATAAAGTTAAGAGAGGCCAGACTGAGATGGTTTGGACATGTAGGCGGGACAGTGGGTATATTGGTAGAAGGATGTTAGAAATGCAGCTGCCAGGAAAAATACAAAGAGGAAGGCCAAAGAGGAGATATGTGGATGCCGTTAGAGAGGACATGAAGGTAGTTGGAGTGAGGACAGAGGATGCAGAGAACATTCATTCATTCATTCAACCTTTACAGTATTTAGTCAGGTAAATCTTTTGAACCTCATGGGCTCATTTAGATGGAGGAGGATGACTCACTGTGGAGACTCCTGAACAGGGAAAAGCTGAAAGAAAAATTTGTTGCCAGCAGAAGCAACTTGTGGCACCCACAGTGTCAGCTTTTCAGTCAATGCCTTCTATGTCTGCAGACTCTACAGTCACATCTTACACACCTCCAGTGCCGTTTGCAGGATCTTCAGCATCTCTGGTCCCTTCATTCCCACCTGTGGTATCCCCAACTCTAGAGTCTCCAGATTCCCCTATACCAGAGCCTCCACAGCATACAAGGAAGTCTAAGACAATGTTTCTCATCGGTCCATGCCTGAGAGGTTTGAAGATTATGCCTCTCATGAGTTTGTCTCGGGGAGGGGATGAAGGCAGTTCCTCTCATCAGTCCACCTCCGGGAGAGTCGAAGAAGATGCCTCGTGCCAGTCTGTCTCCAGGAGGGTTGAAGACAACACTTTTCACATGTTGGTCTTTGAAATGGTCAGAGACAACTAACACTCAACCTATTTATTTATTATCAGTCTATTTCCAAGGAGATCAAAATTGATTTTCACAATTCCTGTGCCTTTCACCTGAACTCTGCCTTTCTGGATATTTTCCAGGCTGTTCCCTTGATCTTATCCCAGGCCATCAATATAAACCTTTTTTTTTTTTACTTTCTTGTGTAAAGACTCTTGTTTTGTCTCAAGCTATTGTGTCCTGATGGGGTTTGAGTTGAGTTTTTGTTCAATGTTCCTTTCAGGCTCTCTCCTTTCCCTCCTGAGTCAGATGGTTTTGTTGCTTCTTTCTTTTGCTTTTTTTTTTTTTTTTGGAACTCAGGTGCTGTCCTTTAAAACTTTTTTTGGTTATATCTTAGGGTGTCATGCTTTTTGTTGTGATCATGTTTTCTGTTTTGTGATTTATGTGTCTTTTCTTCTTTGTGTGGTTCTATGGTGTTTCGTTTTTGATTTCTCTGGGCCAAATGTGTTTTCTTCTCTTCAGCTCCTTGACCCACCCACTCTCATTTGCTCCCATTTGTCATTAAAGCTGCACTATGTAACTTTGTAATGCAGTCTGTAACTTTTCTAACAATATATTTTTAACATATTTCTTCACTCTGTCACTATCTACTGACAGACTGATGTTAGACAAAGTAATCTCTGAAAAAAACTATAGTCCCCTTGCTTCTCTATCAGCATTTATAAAAACACTAAAAACACAGAGTGACCCGCCGTTAACCAGCCAATAAAAACAGAGTTTGTAACCAGCCAATAAAAACAGAGCTTGAATTTGAATCAGCCAATAAAAACAGAGCTTGAATTTGAATTTCAGCAGAGCAAGGGGGGCAGAGCCATATATGGCTCTGAGGGGGAGGGATCAGAATGCTTTGCCTGTTGAAAATATTTCTAAGTTCTGTGCTCTACAGAAAGTTACACAAAGCACCTTTAACACAAGTCATTTCCATTGTGTTTATCGGCCTGGTTTTTACAGCAGTTTTTTTTTTTTTTTTTGTCATTTTCAATCTGGCTTTACATGGCTTCACAATTCATCTGGTTTTTCCTTTGTGTTCTCCCTTGAGCTATGAAGTTTTTACAAATTCTTTATCTCTATAAAGTTTTTATTTTCTTGCCATCCTTTTGTTTTGTATTGTTTGCTTGTTGGTTCATTGCTTCTTTGTGAATTTTAATTTTCTTTAAAACGTTGTAATAAAATCATAAAACGATAAACTGCAACAGCTGCAATGAAACTTCCTTGTAATGAACAGATTCAGGTTGTTGAGATCTGACAATTAATGGGGGTGTATAAAAAAAAAGTAACATAACCATAAGTGGGTGGCATGATGGCTCAGTTAGAACTTTTGCCTCTCAGCGAGAAGGTCGCCAGTTCATATCCATCACATGGCCTTTTTGGGTTGAGTTTGCATGTTCTCTCTGTGCATGCATTGTTTTTCCCCCAGGTACTCTGTTTTTCTTCCACAGACTAAAAACATGCATGTTGGGCTGAATGGTAACTCTAAATTGTCTCTAGGTGTGAGTGAGAGAGTGAATGGTTGTTTGTCTCGTTTGTCTCTATGTGGCCCTGTGATTGACTTGCAACCCATCCAGGGTGTACCCCACCCCGAGCACAGTGATTGATGGACATGGGCACTAGCAACCCCTGTGACCCAGAATGGAATAAGTGGGTAAAAGATAATGGATGGATGGATGGATGGATAGGCTGATTGGTGACTAGACATCCCTAGGTGTCTAGGGAGACACCTGAGTGAGTGAGAGAGTGAATGGTTGTTTGTCTCTTTGTCCCTGTGATGGACTTGCGATCTGTCCATGGTGTCCCCCGCCTCTCGCACAGTGATAGCTGGACATGGGCACCAGTGACCCCCACGACTCCAAAAGGAAGAAGTGACTAAAAGATAATGAATGGATGGATGGATGATGACTATTAGCAATTTATCATAAAGTACAATACAATTTGTTATTGTTTGATTAGATTTGACCTAGTGCCCTTTTAACAAGAGCTTAAACAGTAGAAAAGTATGAATATGTCATCTTACAGCAGTCAGTTTATTTAGCCAGTACTTTGTAGGTGATCATGTTGGGTCCTAGTGCAGGCCATCTTTTAAAACCAGAGGCCATGTGCTGGACCATCTCAAGGGCATCTTTGCATTTCTACAAACTGATTTTTCATTCTAGGTCTCTGGCAGCATGTTATTGTAATGGTTTGTTATCTGGGTGTCCAAATACTTCTTTAAAACATCTTCAGTTGATCCAAAATGCTGCTGCCAGTCTTCACTGGAGTTACTGGGAGAGATCACATCTCTCCAGTTTTAGCTTATTTCCAGTGGCTCCCCATCAAATCCAGAACTGAATTCAAAATCTTACTTTCTAACCTACTCTCGGTAGGACTGGAAGGCGCCTTGCATGGCAGTCTGCCGCTACCGGTGTATGAATGAGTGTATGAATGGGTGGATGGTTGGTATTGTAAAGCGCTTTGGGGCTCCTCACAGGGGGCTAGAAAGCGCTATATAAATAAGCTCCATTTACCATTTACAAAGCCCTCAACAACCTAGCTCCATCATATATTGCAGGTCTTATTGTTCCATATTTTCCTAACAGTGCACTTTGCTGTCAGACTGCAGGTTTACTTGTGGTTCCTAGAGTTTCATAAAACAGAATGGGAGGCAGATCTTTCAGTTATCAGGCTCCTCTCTTGTGGAACCAACTTCCAGTTTCTGTCCACGAGGCTGACACATTGTCCAGTTTTAAGACTGGGCTCAGGACTTTCCTTTTTGATAAATCCTAGTCAGGGTTGGCTCGTTATGCTGCTATAGGTTTAGACTACTGGAGGACAAATTGACCCAATTTCTTCAAAGAATTGTTAAAATTATACCGTAGTTTTAATTTGATACTCCTTTTATCTTAACATGTGATTCTTGACCTGCCATTGTGTATCTGTTCCTCTCAAACCCAGCCGGTTGAAGCAGATGGCCACTTGTCCTGAGCCTGGTTCTGTTAAAGGTTTCTTCCTCATGAGGGAGTTTTTCCTTTCCACTGTCACCTTCGCACTTGCTCAAGGTGAGAGTTCTGTGATGAAGTTAAACTCAAAGCAGCCTGCTCCTCAGATAAATAATGTTAAATTATTATTTATATATAGAAATGTTTCTGTTCAGTGCCCTGAGATGACTTCTGTTGTGACTTGGCGCTGTATAAATAAACTGAACTGAATTGTTCAGCTCTGAGATCTACAACACGGTGCTGATGAGGTCTGTGTGTCCTACCAGGCGGGGAGCTGGGAGTGTTGAGGGTAGAACTGGGGCTGGGGGCGTCACCGGAGCTGCAGGCCTCCGTCTGGTTGAAGGCACCTTCCAGCTGCCGTCGCCTCTGGATCCGGCTGTACTCTTGACGAAGGTTCTGGAAGATTTGCTCTGGAGGAATCAAACAGAAACAACGTTTTTTGTGCGTTGTTTTTTTTTTTTTTTTAAGTGAGCAAAAAGAAGAGTGTGCAACTTTTTGGCTTATATCTTTAAAAGTACAGTACGTGAAGTTTCTGTCCAACACTGTAATCAAAGTACATGAATTAAATCACCAGTCTAATCTTTAATGTGTGTTCTGTGAGCTCAGAGGGTTCATACAATACAGAACAGAAACAGGAAGACCTAACCATCCAAACATCAGCAGCATCTTTATTCACTGACAGGAAGCAGCCATGTTCAATAAATACAGATGTACAACAGATAATACAGCTGTGACAAACACCTTCTGTGGCTAACACTTTCACTTGTTTCAAAGTTGATTTGTTTTAAAGAAGCATAAACCCAAGCCAGAGCTGCTGTGAAAGATTCAGGCTGAACAAAATAAAATCCTCTCCCTCTGAGGTGAACACCAAGGGTTTTACCCGCTTTGTGTCCACAAGCTAAATTTTGTAGTAAACGTCAAATGTGTCCAAGTCCTTAATGATCAGAAGTTGTTTTAAGTAGAGATATTTTCATTCTGCTTCATTTCAACATGTTCATAATCTGTAAAATCCCCCAGGTACAAACCTAAATGAATACAGTACAGTACATTTGTTTGTGTATGTAAGATTAGGGATGAAAATGGACAAACCCTGGGAAAACCAGTGAAAAACAACATGGCCTCAAACACAACTGATAACCCAACGCAAAGGAGGGACTTTAGCCTCCTTCGTTTATACAGGGAGTAAAGTCTGAGCACCTCTATCTGGGGAGCCGGGCCTCGTTTATCTTGGGTGGGAGGCAGTCCTGCCGTCACTACAGACCGCTCAGAGGCTTGATTGGACCGGCAGGGAACAAGATCTTCATCACGGACGGAGCATTTTAAATAAAAACCCTCCTCTTTGCGGATTTGACCCGACTTGAAACCCACCAACAGAAACTGGTAAACAGCCCGGCACAGCAGAGGACATTGTCAAAAACAAAACACAGCTAGTAAGTTTTAAGTAGCAGCTTCATAAACAGCCAGAAACATCACTTACAAAAAAAAAAAAGATTCTGAAGTGTTTTTATTTGCCGATTCAAATCCTCGTTTAAACTCTGTTGACAGAAAACTTGTGGACAACTGTGACCAACACAAAGCTGGAACTGATCCTGACAGGATCTCTCATTGGAGAGTCACGTTCCAGCAGATAAAAACACGTACTGTATTTGTGTGTGAGAGCAACAAAAACTCTCAGTAACAAGTCTGCAAAGTCCTAACCGGCGCAGCTTTTTGTCAAGAGGAAGGTTAGAGGTTTGACTCCTGCCCAACCAAACCCAAAACACTTGAGACCATTTAAACCTAGACCAAGTATGAACGTTTGCAGGTGGATAAATATGGTTTTTGGTGTAAAAGCTGGGTTGGCAAAGCAAAAACATTCCAACAAGCTGGCTAAAAGTTAGGGTTTTTGTAAGGCTGTCATTTCTGGGGGAGCGTTGTATAAAAATAAAGGAACTGTTGTTAAAACAAACTGCAGGAGTGGACAAATTAAACCAAAAAGCTGGCCTAAAAACAAACGATGATGGTGTCAACAAACAAAATGTTGAAGTGAAAGGTTTATATCTGGAGAAATCAGTTTCTTAATGTCACTAATGTGAGCTTAGCGTCGTCCAGTCAGGTGACAGTTTCTAAAAGAGGAAATGTGCTTCGCTGCATTTATTACAAATTAACACAGATTTTTCTTCCTAAAGTCATAAAGTGAGTGAATCCTGGATTCAATCCTCCTGGGTTTATCGGACACAAACATGAAATGCCTCTGTAGTTGTGTCACTTCCAGCTCGGCTAGCTGCTGGCAGCTTAACAACATTACTAAAGAATGACCATCCTGCCACAACCGGCCTAAACGATCAATCATGGAGGCTTCCTGGAGTCAAGAGAGAACCGGAGAAACCTGCATCTGAAATAAGGCTGCACGATTAATCGCATTTGCGATTATCTCGCGATATGTTAAAACGCGATTCACTAATCGCACGGGCTGCGATTTGACTGGTCACGTGACTTGGTAGTGAGCCGGTCTGGCCGCGCGCAGCTCTGAGCGGAGCAAAACAGAGCAGGAGGGATGGGGGACACCGTGCGCTCCAACACAGTTGCTTCAGGCTCGACAGAAGTCATAAAAGTTATAAATTCAGGTAAGTTAGCTCATTTAAACGTGTAAACAGAGCGCGAGCTGGTCACGTGACTTGGTAGTGAGCCGCGCCGAGCAGCAGGAGCTCAGCTGAGCGAGCAAAACAGAGCAGGAGGGATGGGGGACACCGTGCGCTCCAACACTGTTGCTTCAGGCTCGACAGAAGTCATAAAAGTTATAAATTCAGGTAAGTTAGCTCATTTAAACGTGTATCTGAGCTTAGACGCTGAGACACAGAGACTGCGGGAGATAAACAAAGCGCGAGCTGGTCATGCTAGCTCAGCAAGCTAACGTTCTGCGTGAAAAAACGCATAAATTATCTGATAAAAAAAAAAAAACAGTTGTGTCGTTAGTGATATGAATTAATACAGAACCAGTAAAAATAATAGCATTTTAAATCGCAATCGCAATTTATAGAAAAAAAAATCGCGATTAGATTATTTTCCAAAATCGTTCAGCCCTAATCTGAAAGGCTCAGACACAAGCTGCACACTAATGGACCTTACCAAGCTCCGCCCACAGGGCCGCGTTTCATTGGCTAATGCCCATAACACATCACAGCGCAGCTACCACGTGTGTGCCGGTCTCACAAAACAAACGCTACGGTAGTAATAAACACATGCTAACTTACAGCATACGTTAGGGCTGGGCGATATATCGATATTTTTAAAATATCGAGATTTTTTCTAAAGAGATATAAGACGAGAATATATCGTTTATATCGAGAATCCACCGTCTGTCTGTTTTCTCCCACTCGCCCCCCTCCTTCTCCTTCACTGAGCAGCACAGACCCAGCCCCTCCTTCCTGCAGGCTGCAGAGGGCGGAGCCTTTCAGCACAACAAGAAGTAAACAACACGGCAGATATGAAGAGCCGCGAGTCGCTAGCTGCTGAGGGGGAAAAACAATGTTTTTCCTGAGCTAGTTTGGATTTAAATTGTCAGATGAGGGCAGAAAAAATATTTTTGTAGACGATGCTGAAAATAATCCCGACGAAGGCTCGGATCTACGAATCTTTTTCACCATTTAAACAGCGGAGTGGAGCGTGAAACGGCAGAACCGAGTTTTTTTTACAGCCTCCTCTTCATTAAACAAACCACGGGTCTGAGCTCATTTAGTCGTGCGCGCACTGCAGCGCTTTCATGAGAGGAGCAGAAGGACGTGGAGACATTAATAAATCAGCAGCTCATCACATCGCCAAAGACACGGTCCTCAGCGGCTAGCAAGATGGCTAACGCTTTAGCCGTCTTCTTCCACAGCTGAGACTGACCGTGTCTTTGGCGCTATATGATAAACTGCTGATTTAATAATGTCTCCGCCTCTCTGTTCACGTTTGAGTGGAGGCTGTCGTGTTTTTACACAAGGATTCAATGCAACACTTTGTAGAGCAACTTATGCCCCTTTTCCACTTGGTGGCCCGGGTCGGATGTGACGTCATATTTGCGTGCCAAGCGCGCGTTGGACAGCATTTCCACCTCACAGATGCGCGGCGCCGCGCCAAGATTCCGGACTCATCTCAGAGCAGGTCCGAGGCCGGCTGGACCCGTACCGTGGGTTGGAGGCTGGACTGAGTTTGAGGAAGTGGCTGCCGCGAGGGAGCAAACACCGAAGGACTTTACAAGATTAACACGGTAAAAACAATTATTTGTATTTAAAATTACAGCAAACATGTGTCTTAAGCCGAACTATTCCTTAATAATTTCACGTTGTTGTCAAAACGGCAGGATTTAAAAAAGTAGTTTCGCCACGTCGCCCGCGCGCGCACGTGAGCCGTCTTTATTTCTATAATGTAGCTAAATAAACGCTTTAAAAAATATATTTCATAGCTGACGTTATATCAAGAGGGTGCTTGAGCTTAACAGTTCCTTAATAATTTCACGTTGTGGTCAAATCAGCTGGATTTAACAAAGTAGGTCGACACGTGCACATCACATGCACGCGCGGGTGGGGTCGATCGGCGTTCTTTCTTTTAAATGTAGCTAAATAAAAGCTTAAAACATATATTTCATAGCTGGCTTTATACCACGAGGGTTCCTCAGGTTAACAAGTCCTTAATGTCACGTTGTGGTCAAATCTGCTGGATTTAAATTGATTTGTTTTGACTAATTCCAAACCTGTTACATGTGCTACGAAAATAAATTATTAAAAAATCGAATTTTAATTCAAATAACTCCAACAGCTTACAGTATGCACATAAACATGTAGTGATTACACTCTGTTGGTTTGAAAAATATCTGTTTTGTGGTTTCTGAGATATAAGATATAATGTGTTAAATACTAGTAGAAAAAAAACAAGCCAGGTCGACACACTTATGTCTATAAAAAATCGAATTTTAATTCAAATAACTTCAACAGCTTACAGTGTGTATATAAACATGTAGTGATTACACTGTGTTGGTTTGAAAAATATCTGCTTTGTGGTTTCTGATATATTTGATATATGTATATATATCTTATAAAATATATCTACATATAAAACTGTTTCTAGACTGAATTACCGGTAACCATGTTTTTCTTTTTTTACAGTTAAGACGAAGAAGTCAACACCAGAATTTATCAACTTTTGTCTTCTGGAGGAAGCACATGAGACAACAAGAAAAAAATCATTTAGGTGTATGCAGTATTTATTTTTGTGCTTTTTTCACTTCTTAGTTTTCATAATAAACTTTTTTTTCTTAAGTGGTCTCATTGAACAATAATTTCCTAAACATATTTTACAATGTTAAGTGTGTACAGTATAGTGTTTGTTTAAAAACATACTGGAAGTTAAGAATATTTTCCATTTGCATTTGACCTTTAAAGAATCATAAGAAAAAAGATTATTAGATTTGAACAGCCATCCATCCATCCATCCTTCCTGATGTCGTGTCATGGGTAGTGCAGCAGCTTTTCCAAGGATGCACAGACGTCAAATACGTCAACATCAACCCATCCATCCATCCATCCTTCCTGATGTCGGGTCGTGGTGCAGCAGCTTTTCCAAGGATGCACAGACGTCGCCATCAACACCGATGAAGCTGTTCTTGGATGCCTAAACGAGTTTCCTGATCAACAAACATTTAATTATTAATACTTTGTTTTTACGTTTAAAGAAACATGCTTTTAATGTTTAACTAGCCTGGCCCTCGCCTTCCTGCACAGCTCCGCTCAATTCTCATTTCCCTTCACTGCACAGTCTGGGACTTCTCCCATCCACAACCATTTCTCCGGTAGATTTTTGTTCGGACCAATCAGAGAGCAGAAGGCGGAGTTTTGAACGACGTCGACTGACGTCGTCATTCAAAATGGCTGCCGCCACGAAGGAATTTTCAATAAAACAAGGTAAAAAACTATTATTTCTCTGCTGAGAAAAAATATATTTCATAGCTGACGTTATATCAGAAGTGTTCCTGAGCAATCAGAGAGCAGAAGGCGGAGTTTTGAACGATGTCGACTGACGTCGTCATTCAAAATGGCTGCCGCCACGAACGAATTTTCATCAAAACAAGGTAAAAAACTATTATTTCTCTGCTGAGAAAAAATATATTTCATAGCTGACGTTATATCAGAAGTGTTCCTGAGCTTAACAGTTCCTAAATCAATTCACGAAATGGTCAAATCTGCTGGATATTAAATAGTTTCGGTTTGATATTTTCCAAACAGCCTCGGGTGCGCTACGAAAATAAATGATAAAAAATCGAATTTTATCTCAAATGTTTCATCTAGGCCAACAGTCAGTAAATTAAAGACATATAATTACACACTGGTGGCAGAAAAAATATCCACCGAGTGGTTTCTGAGCAATTTATCTGATAGCCTGGACCTCGCCAGGCTAAACTAACAAAACTCTGCCTCCTGTTCTCTGATTGGTCCATTCAAAAATCTCCAGGAGAAATCGTTGTCTATGGCAGAGATGCCAGACCCTAGTCCAAAGCGAAGTGAAGGACAAGGGTCTGGTTTAAACCAGGCTAATGTTTAACGGACAGTTTAAACCAAATTATCCATTTGCATTTGACTTTGAATTATCCCTGACAAAATATTACAGTTTAAATTTAATGAAATACAAACATTTAATATTACAGGGCCAATTCAAACCTAATTAATTCCTAATCTGTACCTTACTGTAAAAATAGTTTAACTGATTACAGGGCAGTGCGATTGATGTGTTAAGCAATGTTAACAGGATCCTTGTGCATATATGAGAATAATCTTTATTATAAAGAAACAAAATGGAAAACACATGGGTTTAAAACAAGCTGAAAAGTCTATAAAGTAATATTAGAGCATTAAATAGCTCAAGGGACATTACCGCCAACAGGTGGTGAGACAAGGTCTTGCAGGGTGTTCTTCTTCTAACGTTTAGTGGTGGCTAGTAAATAGCTTGAGGTAACACTACCGCCACCACGTGGTAGGACGAGTGAGATTCTACACCCCGCCCACAGAAGGGTTGCAGTAGTGAATGGAAACAAAACCTACATGTGAGCCGAGCCGAACTGAACCAGACCGGACCAGACTGAGCCGCTCTGGGCCGGTAAGTGGAAAAGGGGCATTAGAGAACGTCTTTGTGAACCCGGAAACAACCCCCTGACCCTTTCACAATAAAACCGGATACAGTATACTGTATCAAATATATTGTACCACAGGCTCAAATTTACTGCAGTTCACAAACACTGACTAAAGTGAAAGCACCTTTCTATCTTATCAAGACACTCAAAGCTCTTTAAAACACAATCTGTGTCCTCATTTACCCATTCATACAGCACTCTGCTAGAATTGTACAAAGAATAATCAGTACTTTTATCACATTCATACACTGATGGACACACATCAGAGGCAATGACACAGCTGCCCTCAGCTGAAGAGGACTATTATTTAATAGGTGTAAATAAATGTCTAAAAAATAAAGTAATGTATAAAATAGTTCATTTTTTAGACATTTATTTTGTAGAGTTACAGCTGTTTGTTAATAAATGTTGCTGTGTGACAACTGGGACAAAGCTTTGACTCAGAAATATATTTTTGTTATTCTTTTATGGAAAGAAAATTATATCGAGATATATATCGTATATCGAGATATATCACAACAATATCGAGATATGAATTTTTGTCCATATCGCCCAGCCCTAGCATACGTGCAGAATTTTTTTGCGTCAGGGCTGGAAAAATGGTCCTCCACAGTCAGTGGGGTATCTGTACAGGAGATGTCAGGTACCCTGACCGTATTTGTGGAAGTAAAATTCACCGTTTCCCTATATGTGAAACTGAATGCCTTGCTTGGATCAAAGCTTGTGCACGACCACAAAACTGAACAATTATTTCTTTCACCAGCAGAGAAGGGTTGACCTGCTTTTGAAACCTGCTAGTTAACAACACGCGGTCACGATGAGAGAAAGCCACAGTTCACTGAACGTCCTGGAAGTTGGGAAGAAACAGCTCTGCTAACTCCACATGAGCTAGCTAACACAACGAGCTCTACTGTCGATTTCACCTAAAACTGCACAAAATCGTGACACGAAGGCTGGATTTTAACTAACACACCGAACGGCTGAGCTCGTTAGCCCTCACAAAAGTCGCTGTCGGCGTGTTTAGCAGCTAAAGCAGCAACGGCTAACCAACCACTTAAGGAATGAATGGAGATTACAGTTAGCATTAGCTTTGCGACCAAGGCACACTCAAACTTTTGCCAACAACAGAAATCACTGATTTCAAAAGTAACCCTCAAAACCATGAATGCCTGACTTACCCAGCCTTGCAGGACAATAGGCATCAGTGATCCTGTCCACAGCTGTAATAATGCTGAGCGTGTGAGCTGCCGTTTTCCTCATCAGACGGTAGCATTAGCTGTGACGCGCACGCTGTTAGAGGCATCGTGTGGCTCAAACAACTTGATAACGTCCAAAAAATAATAACATGAACTTGTTGGTTCCCCTGTCCATTGTCATGGCTGATATTTTGTTGGAATCTGGCAGAAATGATACACTACAGTATTCGACTCAGAAATACCCTGCAGAGAGTCAGTCGACGCCATGTTTCCATTGAAACTAATGCTGCGCTTGGGAGACATGCAGACCGGTCGGAGCTTATGGGGCGTTTCTGGGCGGAGCTTGGTAAGGTCCATACAAGAGAGCATACAAATTAGGACTCTGTGCATAAAAACAAAGCTTAACTTTTTTCATTTTACCCCGAAGGAATTGGGGGGGGANCTGTGTTGCAAAGTATTTCATATGAATACCGGTACTAGTTTGAACACAGTATTAAGGTAAAATGACAAGAGTGATGCTGGATCCCCACCGCACGCATCTCGCGCAGCCGAAGCAGCCACTTTACATTGAAGTCTATGGGGACGCGAATCTTGGAGCAGCGGGTCGTGTCGCGGCGCATCCACAGCATACAAACAGCGCGAAAGTGAGCAGCAGCTGTTTCCTACTCCCGCGTCGCATCCGAGCAGCGACTGTGCTGCTCGGCAGCGCAGATGTGGAAGCACGCCATTCCGTGCTTCCACAGCTAGATTCAGCTCGCTGCTCAGCAGCAAACAATCAGGACCAATCAGGAGAGACTCTGCCATGTGATCACGCAACGACGACGGGACGGAATTAGGTGGGCACCGCGCGAAACGTTTAACAGATGAAAAAAATCCCGCGGTAAACATGGAGGAGAAACTTACAGCAGGTCGTCAAACTGGGGGCGGGTGACACGGAAGTACCGCTGAAAGCGCTCCTCGTCTGCGCGCAGCTCCTGGATCAGATGGTGAAATTCACCGAATCCATGACGCCTCTCTAATGTGGGGTGAATCCAGAATCGTCGTTGTGCACGGCGTCTGCGTGTTGCTGCTTTGTAGATTAAGTACAAGGCAATTCTTCGTATTGCGTCCGCCATTTTTCTGAGACCGGAAATAAACAAACACCGGAGCGGAAGAGGACCAACACGCTCCTCCTCCCACTGCAGACGCGTTAGATGAGGACAGTCATCTGTTGACAAGCAGCCAGTACAGTGCGTTTGGAGATTTTTGGAAGCGCGATATGCTTTAGGTGAGGATGAGGCATTAGACTTTCCAGTGAGGGTTAACTTGTATTTAAACACCCCACACCACCTTAAGTTCGATAAACAAATCAGTTCTGTTCTGCAGAAAAGCTTTTTCCAACTGCGGCAGGTAGCTAAACTCAAGCCAGTGCTGTCCAGACCCGACCTAGAGACCCTAATCCATGCGTTCATCACAACCCGCCTGGATTATTGCAATACTGTACAGGTACCGGTACATTGTATGCAGGGATCAGCCAGGCCTCTTTCACACGTCTTCAGCTCGTCCAAAATGCAGCAGCTCGGCTTTTAACCAGTACACATACTGTACAGTAGGTCTGAACACATTACACAAGTTCTCTCCTCCCTTCACTGGCTCCCCGTGTGAACTAGTCGACTTTAAAATCCTGCTGTTGACCTATAAATGCCTAAATGGCCTCGCTCCCCTCTACCTCTCGGAGCTGCTGGACCCATGTGTTCCCTCGCGGGCTCTGAGATCATCCGATCAGATGCTTTTGGCGGTTCCAAAAACACGACTGAAGCTCAGAGGAGATCAGGCGTTTTCAGTCATTGGCACCAAACTTTGGAACAACCTGCCCCCCAACAATAGGCAGGCCTCCTCCCTTCACATGTTCAAATCTCTGCTAAAAACCCATCTTTTCTCTCTGGCCTTTCATACTGTGTGAGCTGACTTAGTGTAGTTTGTTCTGAGTTTCTTTTTTAAACCTGTTATACATTTTGATGATATTTTATTGCTATTAATTTCATAGTTAGCATTAGTGTGTGTTACAGTTATCCGTTTTTAATTTCTTTTTGATGTTAGTTGTAAAGCACCTTGAGAACAGTTTATCCGTTTTAACTGTGCTCTATAAATAAAGATGACTTGACCTCCCCTCCTTAATTTCTGCCTCACCCAGGCTTCAGGTTTGACCCATTACCGTTAACCATTCATTAAAATACACAAACCTGATGAGGAATTTCCCACTAAAGGGATTCAGTGTTGGTTGCAAGATCATGACTGTTCGTTTTTCTACTACACACGCTCATATTTTCATTGGTCGTCGGTCTCAATAAGCTGCGATCAGCTCTTGATTAAAGCTGCTGTTTGTTCTGACCCAGACAAAACCTGGTCCTACTGTAGCGCTAGACTCCAGAAAAGGTGCAGTTTTTAGGAAGCACTGGCTCCCAAATGCTCATTTTGTGCCTGCAGACAAGCCTTTCCCCACCAGAAGAAAAGGTGATTGTAGAGCAAGAGGGAGGACTGCCGATGTTTAACAAACACAAAAATGCTCTCAGCAAACAACATCAGGCCAGTGGCCCACGACCCGATAATCGCTAAATGCTTCGAAAAACTGGTACAGTAATGACCCACATCAAAACAACCATCAACAAGGTCCCTCAGTATGCATACCGCAAGAACAGATCAACAGAGTACGCCATCTCCTCTGTGGTCCACACTGCTCTAACCCACCTGGAACAGAAGGACTCATACGTCCGTATGCTCTTTGTGGACTTCACATCTGCCTTCAACACCATGATCCCCCAAACCCTGATGGACAAACTATCCACACTAAGACTAAGCCCCTCCATTTGTAACTGGGTACTAGACTTCTTAACAAACAGACCACAGTCAGTGAGAATCTACAACTTCTCCTCCTCCACCATAACCCTCAGCACTGGCTCTCCTCAAGGATTTGTGCCGAGCCCTCTCCTGTTCACTCAGCTCACATATGATTGTGCAGCTACCCATCCAGGCTGTCATATTGTTAAGTTTGCAGATGATACAGCTGTGGTGGGATGCATCACAAACAATGATGAGTCCAGCTACAGACAGGAGGTGGAACATCTGGAGAGCTGGTGCAAAGAGAATAATCTTCACATCAATGTGAAGAAGACAAAGGAGATCATTGTGGACTTCAGAAGGAACAAACACACCCACACCCTCCTGAACATAAGAAGATCTGCGGTGGAAGTGGTCTCCAGCTACAAGTACTTGGGTGTACAGTATTTTCTGGTGTATACGTAGGTTGCACCTGTGTATACATAGTTCCCATGTGACGTCACATCTGTGGGTTGTCCTGTTTGACCCTCCCACAGGTAGGCTAAGCAGCAGTTGGAGCGCGTTCTACTGGATGTCCATTTTTCACGTTGTTTTTTTTTGTTAATTTCTAATTAATTGCAATGGTTACTTCGTGTTGTGTCAGTGGGTGTTCCAGTCGGGTAGACGTTTGGGCAACGCGCAGGTTTCACTTAATCAAAAAAAAAAGTAAACGTGAAGGATTTATTTCATCGGAGAAACTCACAACCGCCCCATCTCTGCTTGGATCTGCTCAGAAGACATCGTGCTTTTGGCCGGTAAACAAAATATTCTACATAAATCATTTTGTGAAACAATGTTAGAGTACAACTGTCTGTGTGTTAGAGCTGTGTTTTTTTTTTATTTTTTATTTAGCGACAGCATGCTGTGGCTAGCTTAGCATCTCGCTAACGCGGCCTCCTCACGGTCCACCGGGACCGGCGGGGAGACCGTCCCAGTGGGAGAAGGAGGACGGGAGCCAAGTCGTGCGGGCGACGCGTCGGTCCCATGGGACGTGCCCCCGCGGCCGCGACGGATCCACGCCGTCCGACCTCTCGAGGGACCCTCCGCTCCAGATGCTAACAACATGCTAACTTCCAACACGGTAACACTCAAAGTGCTGGTTCTGGTCTGTGTTCAGCCTGGACTGTTTGTGCTGGCTGTGTGTTATTTTAGTTAAACCTTTTTTTAGCTGGTTAGATCTGATTGAGACAGTTTACACATCTTTTTTGGATTTAAAGCTGTGAAGCTCTGCGCTGTGAAGCCGGTGTGCTGTGAAGCCGGTGTGCGCTCTTTGTAGTAATTAAATAATTAATGATATCGGAGTAACTACTTTGTGACAAGTTGTCTGATTCGTCTGCCATGATTTCTTTCTCAAACTCATTTAACTCGACCACTGCCATTTTGCTGTTGTTCCTTGGTGAAGCTGTGGTAGCTCGTGTTTTTGTCCGTAAAATTTGCTCTGCTAGTTCGCAATCTTGCCTTCTCTGCCTTCAGATGTGGTGCGGAAGCCGGTATGGGGGCGTGTCTGAGAACTATGTATAGGTCGCATTGTCCAATTATCACCAATAGATTGGAAAAATCCCTTGATAGGTCGCACTGGTGTATAGGTCGCACCTACGTTTAGCTCTGCTGCAAATGTCTGCCACAGGAGCGCACAGCAAGGCTTTTAAGAAGATTAACACTTAAAAACCCTTATTTGTTTGATAAAAATTATAGCAAATATATGTCTGAGCTGAACTTTTCCTTAAAGGTGCACTATGTAACATTGTAGTGCAGTCTGTAACTTTTCTAACAATATATTTTTAACATATTTCTTCACTCTGTCACTATCTACTGACAGACTGATGTTAGACAAAGTAATCTCTGAAAAAAACTATAGTCCCCTTGCTTCTCTATCAGCATTTATAAAAACACAGAGTGACCCGCCATTAACCAGCCAATAAAAACAGTTTGTAACCAGCCAGTAAAAACAGAGCTTGAATTTGAATAAGCCAATAAAAACAGAGCTTGAATTGAATTTCAGCATGGCCAGGTGGAGCAGAGCCATATATGGCTCTGAGGGGGAGGGATCAGAATGCTTTGCCTGTTGAAAATATTTCTAAGTTCTGCACTCTACAGAAAGTTACACATGGCACCTTTAATAAATGAACGTAATTGTGAAATGAGCTGGATTTAAAAATTTGTTTCACCGAAAGTGATAACAAGCCATATATAGGTCGCAGACCTTGAAAAAACCATAAAAGGTGTGACCTATACACCGAAAAATACGGTACACATGAACGATAACCTCAGCTGGAGCAACAACACCACCAGCCTGATCAAGAAAGCTCATCAGAGACTTTACTTCCTCAGACGGCTGAGACGAGCTGGTCTGAGAAGCTCAGTCCTCACCTCCTTCTACAGGTGTGCAGTGGAGAGCATCCTGCGCTCCAGCATCAACGTGTGGCATGAAGGCTGCACAGCTGCTGAAAGAAAAGCTTTACAGAGAGTGGTGAAGGCTGCACAGAAGTCTGTTGGAGTCAGTCTCCCCACCATCACAGACATCTATACCTCCAGATGCAGGAAGAGGGCCACCTGCATCATGAAAGACCCCACTCATCCAGCACACACACTTTTTGCCCCACTCCCCTCAGGAAGGAGGTTGAGGAGCATTAAGTGTAGAACCACTAGACTGAGGAACAGCTTCTACCTTGAGGCTGTTAGACTCATGAATAAATAACCAGAATAATCACTGTGAAAAATCACATCATGTTGCTGCTGATCTGTTTCATGTTGCTGCTGACAAAAATCTGTTTCATGTTGCTGTGTTCATTCATGCTCATCTGCTCATACAGACTCATGTTCGTGCTGTTGTTTGGAGTAATGTTTTCTATGACATTAGTGTAGAGCTGGGCCGTATCATACCGTTACTGGTTTTACCAGTATAAAAAGCTTGCCCGGGCAAAAAAAGTTATATGATGATATGCTAATTTCATGACGTAATACGTAAGGGCGCCCCGACCCCTTAACAAACGAGCGCTTCAAACCAACAAACTGAACTGTGCACCTCCCCTCCACCAGTCTGCGTGCAATACTTGCTAGCTAAAATGCTAAAAACAAGCAACTCAAGTCTCTCTCAGCTTCTATCCCCCTGCTTAAACTCCAGGTAGAGAGAGCTGATCAGATGAACATCAAGTGAAAAAGTAAAGGACAACAGATTCGAGGGACGTCCTGTTCAGGTTTCCACTGAATTTACTGAAATACTTAGCACCATCAAACTGGTTGACCCACTATAGCCGTTTTCGCATTGGCCGGCCCTCAATGGCCTGGGCCGCCCCGCCCCGCCTTCTAACCCGGGTTCGGCGTGTTCGCATTTTCCTTTTTTTCCCCGGGTCCGCCCTCGTTTTGGAACCATCTCCACCGTGGTTCTGATCGGGCCGGACTCCCCCAGCCCAATTTGACGTCATTTACTGCTCACATTTGATTCGTTGTTTGCAGCAGGGGCTGGACTCGTTCTAACGCCAAAAATACACTACATGCGGTCCGGCTCCGCCCCGCTCCGCAGGTCGCAGCTGAGAGAGTCCAATTTCCACTTCCTCCGCTCCGCTCAGGTCCGCATGGATGCGCTGCTCCGAGACGCATGCGCGGGAATTGCGAGATCGCGCGATAAATCAAGTGATAAGTAAGTCAGAACAAAACAATTCATTCGGTGGAAGGAGAACAACAGTAGAGACTGCTGCCTTGATCTTCTCTCGTAAATGAGCGACAGGACATGGTTTGAGCAACAGGAAGTGATGTATTACATTTCAGAATAAAATACTTTATTTATTTATTTATTTATTGTATTGCGTTTGTAGGCGTAGTCATAAATGATAGTTTGACAGCATTTTTGTACAAATAAATCCGTATAGAGCTAGGATTAGTCCGCCCGTGGTGATTTTATTTTGTAAATACGGAAGTTGTGCTCGTTCCTTTTCCTGTTGGTGCGACGTAATCTTCAAAAGTTGACTCCGGCACAGCTCCGGCGTCCGGCAGAAATAGAAAAATTTCTAATTTTGACGGACTGCCGTCCGCTCTCCGCAGCTCGCTGCCGCCGTGCGGAGCCAGTGTAAACTCTGTCAATGATTATAATGGGTGCGTATTTGCTGCGGAGGTCGGACCGGAGCGGGGCGGAGCCGGAACGCATGTAGTGTATTTTTGGCGTAACAACAACCATCAGCGCGAGGGCTGAATTTCATTAAAATGTAACTACAAAAACCCCTAAAAAAAATTATTAGCTGAATTAGTTTTTCTGAGTTTAATTTTTGTTAATAACTGATTATGTATCAGCTTATGTTAGAACGTAAATAACACGAAGCGCGCACCCATTTCCGCCTTTCAGCGCGACCTGAATGTCATTAAAATATAACTTATATTGTCTAACTCTTGCGCGCAGCCAGGGTTTTAAAATATAACTGATAATCTCGAACTTCTACGTGCAGATAGAATGTTAAGAGGGGTGATTGCTTTATAAGCAAAGTGGACTGCTGAAAAACCACTCCACCGCTGTGGCTCAGAGAGATCGTGCACTGTTATTGCACTCTACATTTTATCTTGACCCGGGGAAACGGGTTTACTTCCCACCTGGTACAAAGTTATTTTACTTTTTTTTTTATTGGAGTAAATAAAAAGGAGTTTGTTTGGTTTACAAACTCCTTTTTATTTACTCCAATAAAAAACAAGTGAACTTTCAACAATGTCCAGAAATATCCTGTTTCTAAAGGATAGAAAAGAACTGTTCATGTAAGGCGTCATGGGCAACATAAGGGCCTGAGGGCCCGAAGTGGTCGGTGGACGATCATGATCTGGCCCCATCCATCGATTATTACTGGTGCCCATGTCCAGTTATGACTGTGCAAGGGGCGGGGATCACAGTGTGAGAAGTGCAGGACACCCTGGACAGGTCTTGAGTCCATCACAGTGACACAGAGACAAACAACCATTCACTGTCTCACTCACACCTAGGGACAATTGCCAATCTGCCTAACTTGCATGTTTTTGGTCTGTGGGAGGAAACCGAAGTACCTGGAGAAAACGCACAGGCACGAAGAGAACATGCAAACTCCACCCAGAAAGGCCCCTGGACCGAGATTTGAACTGGGGCAACCTGCTTGTAGCAGCTCTACCAACTTGGCCACCATGATGCCCTTGATCTGGCCCCATAATCCTTAAATGAAAACTACTTTTAAAGAATTTGATGAAAACCAGCATTTTATATATGAAATTTAAGGAAGTCTAAATGCAAATGTGTGCGGGGAGTGGTGGCGCTGAGGTTAGAGATGGTGGGCCTGTGATCGTAAGATCGCCCGGTCAAGCCTCGGTACTGACAACATCAAAATATGTGGGTGGAAAAACAAAGGTGAAACACCCACACCTGCCTCCACCCTCATTCGCCCCAACCTGGGCCCCTGAGCAAGGCCTTTAACCCCTACCCTCTGCTCCCTAAAACAGGTCTCTCTTGAAAATGAGTTCTCGTGGCTCAATCAGAGTCAGTCAGAGATTCTTTATTGTCATTTGCGAGATTATGTACACAGGGTTCCAGTTAAGGGCGAGATACACTCGAGCGTCCTCACGGTACGCCTATACGCAGCGTACGTACGCCAAGGCAAAAGCGTAGCCCCGCGTAGCCCCTCAGGGCATGTACGCGCAAAAGTATTTTTTTACTACGCATACGCGATCCGCGTGCGCGATACGCGGTGTCTGACCATAAACTTCCCGGCGCCGGACTGTTTTGTATGTTACACAAATGAAATAAATTCCCCTTCTTTATCGCTGATCGGGCCTTTTCTTTTGTTTTTTTGCCTAAAGTCAAGTAACCGCTTCTTCCTCCGTTCACTCGATGATTGAAATGAATGAATTCAGGTCCTACCTGGGTGCGCGATGTTTTAATATTCCCTGGTGGGCTGTGTGCTGCAGGAAAAGCGCTCCCTGTTATTATTTTTATTTCTGAGAGAACTTTTTATAACATATATACAGGTAGTCCCCGATTTACGAGCGAGATCCGTCACAACGAGGCGCTCGTAAACCGGAAATCTCGTAATTTGGAACGGCCGCCATTTCTCTCGTAAATCCGGAAATCCGCTCGTAAATTGGAACGGTTTTCGCTAGCGCGACTAAAAACACTCTATTTTCATCTAAAAACTACTTTTGAGTGCATAAAAATGATCGGAAACGTGTGTTTATATGCTTAACTAACTAACTGTAGTGAAAAAACACATGAAAACTCAGTATTTTTTTCGTTTTTTCCAAAAATTCGCAGCTCGTAAGTCTGGAACCTCGCAGATCAGAGCGCTCGTAAATCGGGGACTACCTGTAGTAGAAACACCGCATCAGAACACCGCAGAAGTCCAGCGAGCTGCTCATGTTAAAGGTTTCACTTTCAACTAGGTTTCACATTCAGCTGACTGAGCGCTGTCAATCAATTCAGTAGGCGTGTCAAAGTGACCAATCAGCGAACTCAGTTGAGTCCACTCCGTGCTCAGCTGCTCATATTACAACAAGGAGAACGTGAACTGAAGTATAGCAGCAAAAACATACGCACAAAATATGCGCGTATACGCGCGTATACGGAGTCTGCTTCAGTGTATCTCGGCCCTTACATCAAACAACAAAATGTAAAATAAAATAAAAAACATTATTAGGATTTAAGATATGAACTAAGAAAAACATCAACTAAAAATACACTAAGCACCAATATAATTTATAAAACATTCATTCATCCATTCAACCTTTATTTACATTGAGACTACCTGTATAAATACAGTAAAGGGTAAATGAAAAAAAAAATTAAGATGGGCTAAAACTTTTTAAGTTTCGTTTGCACAAACTACAGTACACTGAAACTTATAAACTACAAAAAGCAAACTTTAGTTTTTTTCTTCTTCTTCTCATATTAAAACAACTGGTAACCAATATATTGTTGCAAGAGGCAGTTTACAGAAAGTATGTTTAATATTCCTAAAGATTATTGGAGACATATTTTATTTAGCCTGCTATGCTACAACAAGAAAAGCCTGAAAATCGTTCATTTTCTCCATTTCTCTTCAATAGACTATATGCCACAGACTCCCGTTCCAGCACTTCCGCAGTCATTACCCAGACGGCGCACTTCCGGTTAGCGGGAATGACTCGAACATAAATGAGTAAATATAACAAAAACATCTACATACACACCAATAATAACTCTATACACAAATAAATCCATATAAATCTATGGCGACGTTCCCCCTACGGATAGCCGCGATAAATAGTCGCCCCCAATCCCCCCTCGGAACAGCTGTACCCACCGGTGGGCGGACACAACAGAACTCGCGTGTAGTGCCAGTAGCGCACAGCCGCTTCCCGTTTCAGGTCGTTGTCATGGTCTGCTACTAGGAGCCAACGCTAACAACAACGGCAGTGGATAGGAACCGGAAGTGGCGGATGTGGGTTGCATTTTACCGGAAGTACGTCACGACCCCCGTGGCATATGGCCTATTGCTTTAAATATCTTGATTTGGACCTCAGGGGAAAGAAAATGTTGCCCACCCCTGTTCCAAATGATAGAAGTGCCACGTGTAACATCTGCAGATACATGAAGAGTCTGAATTACCTTGAAGGGGCTTACAGAACAATCAGGGAATTTAAAAAACACCTGACCCAAGTCCATTTAAAGACTAAAGGATACCTTTGCCTTAAGTGATACTTTGCCAGTAAACAGGAACTACAAGCATCTGTGCCTTTCAGATCCAGATCCAAAATGGAAGGCAACACTCACAAAACCCATCTACATTACTACAGAAATTGGTTTTAAACTACGGAAGATAGTGGAGCCTTTAACCTCTTTTTAATTTATTTTCTAAGGAATGACAAGGAGGCACAACAATGTCTAACAGGATTTTTTTTGTGTGTGTGAAAACCCACAAGGATCAGGCCTCCCCACTGCCAAAACCCTGGCACATACAATAAGCCATTGAACTGAAGGCGAGATCTCCAAGTGATAACTGTGTCTACTTGAATATTCCTATAGTGCTCACAGTGGAAATGCATGTTGCAGTCAATGGCAGAATGCAGGGACTAAACAAAGGAAATTAACAATAGCTTTCAGTGCTGTGGAGGAAAAAAAAATTGTGGAGAATAATGATAACCCCCACCTAAATGGAGCCAACAGGCAGCATGAAGTGGCTGTCAGGCTGTGATGCCATTTGTCTTCTGCAGACCAGAAAGATTACATTGTTAGATGTTTAAATATCTATGCATTCTGTTGCCCCTT